>JAYMTA010006314.1:0-10520 GCA_036897625.1 Pelargonium cotyledonis
CCAAACCCCGGTTTGATCGTTCTGTGGTGTTTGTTTTGTAGATGCAGGATCTCAAAGCTATCCTCATCGGAAGTTCAGTTCTCAGGTGGCCGTCTACTCCTCGCCGGCACCGGAATCTCAGCAGATCTACTCACCCCCTCACATCTCTCACGTGTTCGAGTCTCAGACTGAAAAAGGCTCAAACAAATACATTTATGCTAAGAAGCAAAATTTGACCTAACCTACAACCTTGAATCCAAAATTCGAATTAACCCAAAGTCCATTCAGTTTGAACTCAGGTAGGCTCTACCAGTTAGAATCGAACCGAAATTGTCACCTCTGTTGTATATAACAAAAAGTAATTATTTGGGCATAGAATTTTTTTCTTTCACCATAGCACACTTTATTAGGCATAATTTGTAGTAGTTGGTGCATTTTTTATATACTTATTGAAACAATGCAATTAACTTATTTGCATTCTCCATGCTAGTTGTCACAAGTAATTCCAAATGCATAGGTAGGTAGAGGTTTACGTATTTAAAGCTATTGTTTACCTATCCAAAGGAGCAGCTCACAATCCATTATCAATACTATAGCAATCAGTTCACATTTATTGCCATTAATATGTATCAATGAATCATTGCGGCCTAGTAATTGGCTAATTGCTACAACCATGTCCAAAAATAAACTTGACCATGCAGAAACATTTGTCCCATAAAATCTGTTTGTAGACAAACTTGTTAATTTGAATTCCAGTGTAAACACTCTACAAATTATCTGCACTTTGTGGATTTGAAACGTATAAAATGAATCGGAATGATTTTTAGATCGGATCACAATTTACATACGATAGATGCAGGTTGGGTCAAGATACCTCAATATTTTATGTGTAAAAAAACATATAGCCTGACCCGAAACGTGCACCTAATGTGCCCTCCCGAAACCGAACTATGAGCTCCGTTAAGGACCAAGGAACATGAATCAAAATAGTGAGATAAACTGAAAACTATCACTATTGAAAATTAAGGTTGAAATATGAAATTTTGATAGTTCTAGGGTAAATTTAAATATTAATTTTGAGTAATGTAGAGGGGTAAATTGGTGTAAATTTACAATTATAAGTATGTTGTGTAATTTTTTTGTTCTTGCATAATTAACTAGGGATACAAATGAGTGAGGGAGAGAGAGACATTAAAAGTGCCCAACAGAGTGGACAAAAATCTTGTTTGGAGGATGTTAGAGATCATGAATGGCAAGTGTTTTTATGTTTTATTTTTGGGTTTCTTTGTTTATTAAGGGTCTTAATTAGATTGTGATGAAGTGAGTGATCTTGTGAGTGATCTTTTGTGTGACAAGTTAGATAGCGCCACATTAATTGAATATTTTATAAAATTTGATTCAAATCATTCATCAACACTAGTTCTAAGGGGGCTCAATTCATACTTCTTTTTATCTTTACTCTACACTATTTATAATTGTCTATCGTTGGTGACTTTCATTTCTTGTGAATATATATTTTTTACTTTTATTTTACTTGCTCGTACACACACACACACAAAATATATGATTTTCTTATTACATTTATTTCAATTTCATAAGCATCTTTGACTTAAATTAGTTATTTCATCGCATAATCTATCAGATAGCTCGATTTAACATGAGCTATCCTTCATATTTTGTGGATGTTTATGGTCTATTTGTGAAAAACTTTAGATGTTAATTTAGCAAGAAATATATGGATTGTTTACGCTATCTTCAAATTGAGCATTTGATAGATTCTTGTTAATTTAGCTTGATTTTGGCAAGTTTGATCATTTTAATGCCTCATGAGTCTTAACGCTCGGTGTTAATTGTTTTAATGTGGCAGGTGCAAGAGTATGGTCAAAATAAAGATTTAAATGCTTGTTGCCAAAATTCAGTTATGACTGTCGCAATAGTGGCTCTAGTTTGCATGAGGTTCTGCTGATTTTTAAGTTTGAGCGTCGCGATGGTACGATCAGGTCATTAGTGTTTTAATTATACGTAAGTAAAAAAAGGGGGAGGGGGATAAATTGGAGAGGTCTCATCAACAATTACGATTAGAGAGCAAGAATCAAAGATTAGATAGAGATTAGAAGAAAAAGACAACATAATTGACATCTCGACTCGCCGAAATTCTACGCGAAGATTTATAATTCCTTAATTGCAGTACTTAGTAGTTTTTAGGTGTAATTTTCCTTTTTTTCTCAATATATTGATAGTTTTGGATCTATGGTGTTTGTTATGAACATGATCATTTTTTCAATTGTGAACGTGATTGGCTAAAACCTCGGTTTGGGATGTGATTCGTAAGAATGATTTGTTTCTAGGGTACGTTTATGAATTACATGAATTTTAATAGAATTTTAATTTTTCTCTTTTGGTTTGTGTTCTTATTGCTTGCTTCATAAAGTGACAACTTGTGATGCATAATCATAGTGAATAGTTGCGCCTAGACATATAAGGTATTGTGCATGGATCAAACTATGTTAGTGTGTGATTTTAGGCAGTAATATGCCTCTCAGACCTCTAAGCCCAATTAGGTCAGGATAATGTTGGGATATATGAGCGAGCCTTCTGTTAGTAGTATATTGTAGAACACTCATATCCCAAGTCTCGAGCAACCCTCGACATAGGATTTGATAACGATTTTTGACCGCATAGCAATTGTATGAAGCCGTTTCTCTCCATTAATTCATCTACATTAACGAATCATCACATCCCAACCTTCTCATTGATGCTCATTTATCTAATTCTTTAAATTGTGATTTGCTCCTTGTTATTTTATTTATTTGCATTGGTAGAATTTATTTGAAACCAAAATAAAAAAACAAAGATTGTCTTTATTTTCTTAGGTTAGATTATTCTTGATTCAGTTCCCGAATTAGCTATCGAGTCCTTGTGGATCGATATCCGGACTTCACCGTTCTTTACTACTTGAATGATTTTGGTATACTTGTCAGATACGTGTCAAGTTTTTGACTCCATTGCCGAGGACCAGATAATAGGCGGCCGAGAATTATTTTTGGACTTATTTACTTTTAGTGTTTCTTTAGTTGTGTTGTTACATGTCTTACAATTAGTGTATGCCACAGACCCGCCTTGGAGAACTATTTGAACAATTTTGATATGCTTGTTAGAGACGTGTCAAGTTTTTGGTAGTTTATGTAGTTTTCTATTTGAGCTCCTCAAAATCTCAATATTATTTCAATATAATCTTTTACATTTAATTTGCCGAATATGTGTCTAACGCGTGAAACCAAACAAACAAAAAATTAAATTATCACACACACATGAGAAATAAACAAACAATCAAGAAAACTGGATAGTTTTTTATTCAAGTGAAGTTATTATCAACTAGACGCAACTACAAATTCATGAATTTAAAAAATTTAAAAGATGCGAATAATACATGTTAAGTGGAAACTTAACATTTGATGATAGAAATCACCTTTACAGTAGAAACGAGTTTACTATGCCCTTGTGGACATTAGACGTGTTCTTTTTTAAATCACTTTAATGGTGCTAATTTGTATGTTTCTCAGGATGTTATAGCTCCTGCCCATCGGCTTGCTAGTATAGACTCTAACAAACAGGACAAATTATGGATATGTAATAACTGGATGGATATCTGCTTTAATTTATACATGCTTATGTTAGTATAGAAAAAAAAAAGTAAACCAAATCAATTTATCGGCTCAAACCAACTTGCACAAATCCACACATTTTACGTGTACATGTAGTTGTTTAATTTGCAAATCAATCTAAAACTTGTAATTTACACCTTTTTTTTTCTTTCTGATCGATCATATGCTCTAGTAAGGTCTTTTAAAGTAAACTCTAAAAAAAAGTAACCAATCAACCAACACCACCTCGTCATATATAGCTAGCCTAACTTTTTGGACTTGGCATTACACATGATTACGACAAGAAGAAAACAACATAAAGAGTTCATTTTATCGCTACAAATAAAATAAATCATATGATGTCATTTTTCAAAAAATATCTCTCTTATGAAGTCGTATAACGTTCACAAACTACGAAGATTTTAAAAGACAAAATTCAAACAAAACTTTCATTCTCTTAAATATATTGCAAAAGAGCAAAAGGTCATTTGATAGTATAATTCAGAATTTTAATGATCGTGTCATTGTATTAGCGGTGATTAGCCAAAACCAGATGATTTTTGGGTTAGAGAGAGAGAGAGAGAGAGATCTATGGCATACGTTAATTACATACAACATTCACATGTGTATGTCACATAAGACAAAATATCGTGTTTCATTATTTTCTAACATCATAGACAACTAATTAAAATGATGTCGTTTTAGTTATAAATGATGAAAAAAATGAAACGTTGTAATGATGTGACATTCACACGTGAACTCCGTATATGGCGTTGCGTGACATCAAATGTGTGTGGTAAAATGTACGAAAACTGAAAAAATACAGTTATGTATTTCGTGACTTCATAAATATGTACAAGTATGCAATAATTTATTGTTTTAATTTTGAGAATTTGTTTTAGTTACTATTGTTTGCAATGTTTATGGTCACATGTCAGTATGGGATCATCCATTGACATGTTTGTAGTGTAAAGGGCAAAGAAACCAAGCTAGCTTTGATTGTGGGTTGTTGGTTGATTGGTTGGAGCATCTAAAATAAATGAAGCTACCTAGGTCGCTTTGTTTTTGCACATTTATAAGTTGGGACATGGCTGGTCGAGTATGGCTACTTAAGATCATTGTTGCTCTACAAATATATTTTAATAACTGTTTTGCTACACTTTCGCCATTTTGCAACACTTTTTCTCACGTGTGACTCTCAGTAATTTTTTTATTCGTCGACTCGACACGTGTATAATAGAGAGCATTTTATATTTATTTTCATATTTAGTCAATGTGTGACTTGTTCGGTCACTTCAACAATTGATATATATATTTTTTTCATATCTACACAAATGGCTAGAAAGATCAGATAGAGATCTTCGGTCCATTTTGACGACTAAGTCAACCAATTGCTTGGAGTATTCAAAAGGCTGCCAAATGGAAATGGAAACATTTTCTAGTGAATAGCGACATTGTATCTATAGTATTAGTTTTATAAGAAAAAAAACCATAATTTACGGAAATTCCATCAACATTTGATCGACTTTGTTTTCGCTCGGTCAACCAACTTTGTACGTACTGGCTCCGATAAAAAGTATTACTGGACTGCACGGGGGAACTCTTCAGTTACATCATGTAGTGTGTTGACAAGTGTGATAGAGAAAGTTTTGATGAAGGAGCTAATTATATCATTGTATAAATAGCATTGTTGATCACACTTTTTACCTAGAACTAACAATTTAAGATGCAAAACGTGAACCGATAATCACGACATATTGTTTGTGCAATTATTTGTCTATTTAGTTTGTGCATTTATTTTTTATTTTTTGTAAGACTTAGAAAACATCAGTAACTAAATCACTACAAAAAGTACTCCACAAGTTGACATGGTGGTCAAGGCAATTGCTCTTGATTATACTAAAACAATGTGTGGGATGCGGTCGTTTAGGATATGCATAGTTTAGGATATGCATGCATACTAGTCGGGATAGATGTCACGGACAAACAAAAACATATAAGTGTGGCGTCTCAATCTCCAACATGAGGGAAAGATCAATCTTAATAAACAACAATATACGACTACATAGTTATGCCTATATCATGAAAATCATCATTGATCATCATCCAGATAATAAATATATGAGTACGTCACATGACAAAAATTACCCATAAAGTGTCGAAAGAATACACATTTTCTTAGGTTCACAAGCTAGAGACACATGAATAGTACACTTTTAGACAGCAAAATAAAAATAGAGGAAATTACACCCGACCTCTATGAAGTATTTACTTAAAACACGTACCTTTCTCAAAGTTTAGAGTTTGACACACAACCCCTATTAACTTTTCATTTCATTGTTCAATCGATAACACCGTATGTTAATTTGAGTTGAAAAGACCATTAAACCCCCAATAGACAAACAAGCCCTATCTCACTCACGCGTCTCTCTAACATGGGTAAAGCACGGCGTCGGCGGCTTTGGAGCACAAATCCAACGTGGAGCACGAATCTCGTCGCGGCGACATCTCCCACCACACGACTTGTTTGGTTTTGGCGACTGCACAACAACAACGACGTCCTCTCTTAGCTTCGACGACTACACAACAACGTCCCCCCCTCTCTCGGCTCCAACGACTTCCAGCTCAATGTCATCATCATCATCTCTCTCTCTCTCTCTCTCTCTCTCTCTCTCTCTGTGCTCTAGCGAGATGGATGTGGACGTCGATGGGTGAAGCACAACAACCATGCTCTGATGGCTTTTCTTTCGACTTTTGCTCCAATCATGGGTGGAGCACAAACAAATACAGTCGATGGTCACGAACAGCTCGTCGCGAAGCCCCATCGTCATGGCAGTTTGATGGTGTTGCTAACGCCGACAGCATTGTCATTTTGGGGTTAATTGAGGCAAATTTGGGTTGATTTTGGGCTAAATTTTTGGTTGATTTTCATATCTGAAATTTGTAAAGCGAACATGTATTGTCTTCTATAATTGATTAATATTAATTGTGTTTTCGGTCTCTCTAATTGTTCAAACTAGATTAAATGTTGACTTGTATGTGTATAATTCGATAATGACATAAATAAACCTCAAACTACGACACAAAAACTCAAATTTTGGTTGATTCGACTATTTTTCTAGGCCAAAATCAAAGCTCGATACGTCGTCGTCAGATCTTCTTTTCCATTTCAATGTATTTTTGTTAATTAGTTCTATATTCGTCTTTGGGTCTTCAGGTGTCTAGTGGTAGCAGTGCTCCTAAACTCGTTAGTGACTTGTAGCATGCGCAGGTAACACACCGCTTAGAGGATCCCCCAAATGGGAGGCTATCTTCGGCGTGAGAATAAGATCTTCACACAAACATAGCTGTAACAAAAGACTGAGAATCGAATCTCGCTCCATTTTCTGTTCGAGTATCGAAGAACGCACGAAGATTGTGAAGAAGACAAAGAATGCTTGAGAGCATTTTTGATTGGGTCCTTGCGTGTAATGTTTAAATGATGAATTGGCTAAAATTGACCGAACCTGATAATGTGGGCACTACAACAAACTGCAGTTTTTGCGAGCAACTATTTGCAAGCAAAACATTAATAGCGAGCAAAATATTAGTGAGCAAATAGCAAGAAAACAGCGAGCAAATTATTTTGCTTGCCATCTGCTCGCTATTTGGTCGCAATGTGTTGACGAAAATTTGGTGCTAAACTATTGCTCGCATATTGCAAGGTAATGTTCTTGCGATGTGTTGGTGGGACTTTTCTTGCTATTTTCTTACAATTTGCTTGCTAATTGCGAGCAAAATGCAAGCAATTAGCGAGCAAAAATAAAGCATTAATCATGTTACTAATTTGTTTGCTCGCTATTTGTTTGCAATTTGCAAGCAATTAGTGAACAAATTATTCAAGTGATGGTGTATTGTACTCATTTTTGCTCGCTTTTTGCTCTCAATTTGCTTGCAACTAGTGAGCAAATAGCATGCAAAGTAGCGACAAATAATTCAAAGTGAATAGTGCACTAATCATGTTACTAATTCATTTGCTCGCTATTTGCTTGTAATTTGCTAGCAAATAGAGTGCAAATTGCAAGCAATTAGCGAGCAAATTATTCTAGTGATGGACTATTGTACTCATTTTTGCTCGCTTTTGGCTCACAATTTTCTTTCAACTAGCGAGCAAATAGCAATCAGGTAGCGAGCAAATACTTCAAGTAATAAATTTTAATAGAATAATATTGTATTTGTTTTCTCTCTATTTCTTGCTAATTCTATGAAAAAGTAGACTGAATCAAACAATTATCAGCTCTTACATTTTTATTGTTCAAATTAAATTAAATTATCATAAATTCATTTGAAGAATTCCATTAGACTACCATAGCGATCAGTAAGAGCTAGGAAGAAAGAAAGAAAGTTGTCTAAATTGCTACCGAAAATTTCAATACATCTTATTGAAACCCACCAACCCATCATTTGATTGTGTGGAACCAATGGAGGATTTCAATGATCATTATAACACAAAACCCGCAGACAATTAACTCACTAAAAAAAAAAAAAACTAAGTCCGTCCTTTAAGAATCAAACCATGGCCTCTCCATAAAAAGCATACCATCGCAGGGAAGCACCAGCCCGCCGTCGAATTCCTTTCTCTGGTTCAAGCCAGGAAAACGATGAAGTGCGAACAACTCCAGCGACGGCAGCGAGTTCGTTGTCTCATTCATCGACTCGCTACTAGATTTAGAGCTCTCGGAGGAGAAGCAAAGCCTGAGTGATTACGATCCGCATCCTGATTCGGGTTCTTGCATGTAATGCTTAAATGATCAATTGACTGAAATTGACTGAACTGATAATGTGGGATTGTGACGTCTTTTATAGTCATCAAGCTTACTTGACACATGGCGACTTCTGATTAGTTGATGTCGAGGTTGGGCCCACGGGCTTTACGTACGGTCTCTCATTCGTTGCATGTTGGATCTGCACACCAACATGGTAGGTAATGTTGTCTTGTCCATTGTCTACTGGATCTGTACACCAACAAGGCAAACGGTGTTCACTGATCCAATTTATGTTGGTTATGCACACCAATAGGGCAACTACTATTCTCATTCTGGTATGTCTCTTCGCCATTTGGATCTGCTCGCCCACTGGGCTATCTCTATTTTCGGCCTCCAACCATATGGGAGGCGAAGCTCATCTTTGATCTGTGTTGCGAGAGTATTAACAAGGGGGGGAGGCTAGAGCAAGGCGCGCGACCTTTATAGGGTTCACGACTATTTCTAAGGGTCCCTCCTATGTCAGAGCTCCCTTAATCCAGTTATCCCAATTCAGTCTCCCCTGATCCAGGCACCCAATTTAGGCTCCCCTACGTTGGCTTTTTTTATTTTGGCTTTCCAATTGTATCATGGGTCTCCAATCATATCAGGACCCTCGAAATTAGGATTTTTTTTTTATTTCATCAAGGGTCTCCAATATCACCAGGACTCTCCAATTCATGAGACGGCTTGTAGATGGGCCCAGATAGCAAAGTGGGCTATGCACACGACGTGCAGTTAGGCAGGACTAACACGGACATGCACAGACAGACGCAGACATGTGCAGACGGGCACGAATAGATATGCTCGTATGAAATTGAATGCGTACAGTTGCGAACATGTGTGTATGGACATGTACATGTGTGATTGGACGCAGACACGTGTGGTCAAACGCATATGGATGCAGATGGAGTGGTCCCGTGCGTCCGGAAGGGGTGTTGATGGGTGTCTCCGATGGGATTGTATGTGCTCAGGAGAATATTAAACCTCTGGTTGGAGGTGACTCTTCGACTAGTAGTAGACTCTTCCAGTAAGAGGTGACTCATTCAAAAGTAGACTCCTCTAATAGTAGTATCCTCTAGTAGTAAACTCTTCCAAAAGATTCTCTTCCAGTAGTAGACTCCTTCAGCAGGAGTAAACCCATTAAGCTTCCTCCACCAGGGATCGATATACCCAATTGTAGGTAGGCTTATGACCTTGGGATTTTTCCCGGAAAGCGGGCTTGTCTTCTTGAATGGGCCTGACGTACGGGTACACTACTAGAAAATCTGTGATAGGCTAGGGAAAATTAGAGAGGGGAAAAAAATTCCCTACGTAGGATCTCGAGATGGTCTCGTTTAGTCTCGACCCATTAGAGCTTTCTATTCGGGCTTACACTCCTCCCAAGGCCCACTGTGTAGATCATGTTGACCTTTCCACTTGACTATGCGGGCCACGTGTTGTCCTGTCACTAGTCAAAATACTTATGATTTCTTGTGTCGAGTCACTGGCACAATAAACCAGATTTCGGCAATAACTGAAGTTTCTTATTATCGAAATCTTTAAAAACTGAAGAACAACAATAACCATGGCAAAAATGGTATTTTTTAAAATAATTAGATCCATGTGCAATGCATGTGATAGGAGAGTGTATGTTTCAGTTAGATTTAATTGACCAAATAGTGAAATGACTAGTTAATAGGAGATATGTGTCAAATTTAAACTTTAGAGGTTTATGTGTTTTTAAGAGAATTGTTTATGTAATTTTCCCATAAAAATACAAATGTGTTTAAATATTTGAAATAGTAAAAGTCAACTCAACTAGATTGTAAAAATAATGCACTATATATATTTTTTTTTTGAGGAAATAATACCATGTATTATTAAGATTAAATCAAACGAAATTACAAACACAAGGAAAGAAACTTCAAAAGAACCAGACAAAGACTTAGAAAGACCTAGAACAAGCCAACCTAAGTCGCTGATTCCAATGCCCCAGCATAAGGGCCAACACGAACACCAGCAAAACAATCAAACCCTAACACGAGGTTCAAAGCCCTGATATCCTCCTCCGGGCCTCCAAAATAAACAGTCGGCCCGAACACAAAACAACAATCCACTACTCCTCTATTGGGGG
>JAYMTA010006315.1:0-10518 GCA_036897625.1 Pelargonium cotyledonis
TTAATTAATTTAATTATTCAAAAAAATTTTTTTAAATATAAAAAAAAAAATTTGTGCCCCCTCTTGGTAAAAATCCTGGCTCCGCCACTGCAAATACTCCATGTATTATGTCAAAGAATGACGAGTTTGATCTTCTGTCAAACTTCTCATGCACAAAAACAGTCTTCTTCACATTCTCAATCATAGTGTCTCACATATCATAAATCAAGTGAAGACATGGTTTATCTGTATAACAAAACCTAACCATGTCATAAATAGGTCTAACGAAAAAAGTATGTAATCAATAATATCCCACCAACCAATATCTTGTCTTTCACAAATTTAGCTTTACCCGAGTCATTATATCTTTATAAGGATCATTTCTCACTTATGACCATTATTTGCAATCCACTTTTTATGAGCTTAAATCTTCTGAACATTACAATTATGGAAGCAAATCTTGTGTTCGACCACTAAAACTAATTTCAAACTTACGAACTCATTAAACATGTACAACCTCATGGAATGGTTCATACTAACTTTTTTAATGAACACAACATCATTACCAATTTGGGTAATCCACGAGCAAGGCTAAAAAAACTATTGCTTTCATAATACTTTGGTGCATATATGTTATTCAAAGCATGGTTCAGTGTATGAACCACACATGACATCCAAACAATATTTGGGAACTCACGTTGAATTATAATGCTTGCATCTTTGCAGTTAGGAGCATTATCAGTGATGTTCTCAACCACTTTCTCATCCCCAACTTCATTTATGACTTGTTTCAACAGTTCAACTTCACTTGCAAAGCAACGACACAAATTTCATAAGTATATTATTCTCTCTTTCTCCAGCTTTAGCGTCTAGCTTTTTTAACTCATTATAATCATGATCATGAAATTTCTAACAAGCTTCAATCCTCCCACCTTTAATCTTCTACAAATGCGACCTAAGTCGGGTATATGTACTTGTGAATGACTTTGCACAATAATTGCAAGTCCAATTCACATTTACACCGCCTCCCCAAATCTTTTGGTGTTGGAAACTAACCCCACAAAGGTTTTTCATCCAATTACATACTAGAATTTTCAGAAGCATCAACATTACCACTTCAACCCATATGAAAAAAACATTGTCTAATTATTAACCAACTAAAACACACACAAAAAATGAAATTCCACTAATTACAATTTTAATATAATAAGAAATTTCACTAATTATTTTAACTCACTTATTCTTTTTGTTTTTTGAAACACGCTGATTCTATTTTTTTTAACGAGAACAAACAATTTTCATTAATTGATAAAATGCAGAATTACATGATAAAGACGAGCAAACAAAATTAAAGTAGACTGCAAATAAAAGAACAACCAAACTAGATCAAATGGGTGAAAACCCTATTGACCTAGGAAGAACCCAATAAATCAAACCAGAGGCACTAAGCAAAGCCCCTCTCCCCTCGGACTGTCCAACCAATGCCGAACTCTATTGGGCTTTCTCCAAAACATGTTGAATTAGACCACCAACTACCACTCAACCACGTAATATGATCCTATGATGAGGGCCACCATCCCTGCCTTGTACTGTCATTGCAACTCTTTGCGAACCCGGACTGAACTCTTCCATAGGGGCAATCTCTGATGATGATGTCGATGCCCTAAACCTTTCGTTGTTGCCTCTCAAACCACCAATTTTCGGACCCTAGCTTCCGCAAACGGAAGCAATCATCACCTCCCTAGATACCCTGATGGTATTACTCTTATGCAAGGGACACGACCACTCCGATATGAAAGTCCTAACCACCGCCCAAAGAGCCGCAGCCGCCGCTTCACTGATTCTATTTTTAATACAATAAGAAACCAATTTAAGTAATCATCATAATTATTAAACATTTTAGAATCCATTTACCATCTAAATAATTAAAAAAAGGAAACTTCACTCGTTCCATTAATATATATGGGGAGAGTTTTTATGTTCAAAATAAAAGACCAAAAAGAATCTAATTTCAGCCTAAATTTTAGGCATATTCGCAAATAAAAGTACATATTTGATGCATTAATTGGTTGTCGATTTGAGCGAAGTTGTCGTCCACAATCGCAACCATTGTGTTGTCCTCAATCTTCAACCCCAGTCGCCTTCTGCTTTTAACCTCAGTCATCGTTCCTCAAATTCGAGTATGTGTTTGAGTTTGAGACAGAAAGCGATACAAACTTATTTTAGAGTTCAGATTTTAATTTACCTATTTCATAAAAAAATTAATTCCAGAATCGCGATTCTCAAATGAGATTCGCGTGTCCACGGCGAATCCGGGCATAATCATATTTATTTTATATTTTTTTCCCATAAATTCAAACACGCAAATCTAAAACGTATTTTCATGACTCCAACGCGAATTGGTTCGGATTTGTATGGTTGTGAACGATTCAATGCTTTATAAGTTTTGATGATTAACATGTGATGTGCCTGTTTTGGCCAGGGTCAAAGACAAACACATTTAAATGTCGAGGTGGTAGTCTTCTTGTCCATGTACGCTAAGGTTTCCTAGATAGTTCTAAGTCTCAAGTCTTTTGATTGTCCACGTAGCTTGTCTTCCTGTCCCCTGTCACCTGCGAGGACCAAGACACCAAAGAACCATGACCCGGGGTTGTTATCCGGGACACCGCCTCCAGCATGAGAGTAAGTCTGTGAAGATCACAAGGAAAGCTAGAGAGCTTTTTAGAGAGAGAAAGTAAAGTGAGAGAAGGAAGATCCCCTCTCTTTGTGAGAAGGAGTATTTATACTAAGAACCTTTGGGGTTCCACATGTTGTCGCGTGATTGATTGAGAGTGGGCGGACCCTACTTAGAAGGCTTTGAGCCTCAAGTTGACTTGAGTTGACTGGTTATCCTATTGGTGCACGTGCTCTGGCTGACCAAGACGGATCCATGCACGAGGGCGGACCAACGGCTTAACTAGTCCCATGGATGAGGTAGGATAGGTGGTGGATGTCCATGAATGGCAATGGACGGTTGTGAATGTCCACGGATGGGCAATGGATGCCCATGGACGGGGCGGGACATGTTGGTCTTCTCTTGACGACCTTTAAATGTGCCCGGATGTCTTTGAACATGTCTTGGATATATCTTGGGGACTTTTAGGGCCATTGTGATGGCTTGGATCGAGCTCAAATCGACGCTCTCGGGACAAAGTTACTCGGGTGGCTTGGGCCATCTGCGGATAAGACCCGGACGACTTTAGGAGGATTCGATCATCTCTGAATCTTCATGGATATAAATAGGACATGACTTGGGAGTTGTAAGGAAGCTTAGGACACCTTAGGATGGCTCAGGATGAGTTTGGGACAAAATGGCACGGACGACCCGTACCGTCCGCGGTTAATGGTACGGACGCCTCGTTCGGCTTCGGTTTGACCTTGAATGACCATAGAATTGCTTATAAATCTTTTCAATGGCCATTAGGTACCTTGGGACATTTTTGGAAGGATTTGGAAGGCATGGGAAGAGGTTTGGACGAAATAGGACGAGAGTGGCCCGTACATGACCATGTTGTGTCCGTACTGACCAAAGGACTGGTCAATACGGACACCCCCATGATCAGTACGAACCATGGGTGTTCTTTGAGATGTTTTTGGGTGTCTTGGAGTGCTTTGGGTCCATGTTTAGGCTTTGGAAGACATTGGAGGCCAAAGGGAGTTCGATCGTCCAAGGAAGGTGTCATTTGGGACAAAAGGGGCTCGCCATGGCCATTGGTTGTTCCGTACTGACCATCCCATGATTAGTATAGACACACATCTTTCTATGAGGGTTTTTTGAGTCTTGTTTGATGGTGGAAGAGGTTTGGGAAGGCCTAAGGTAAGTTTGAGTGATAATGTAGTTGTTTGGGAGACTCAGAGGTGGTCGACCATTCCTTAGTCAATCTCTTGTTTGTACTGACCATGGGATGGTTAGTATAGATTAATTTCTATGGGGAGGCTCATTTAGAGTCTTTAATGGCCAATGAGATTTGTGTGGAAGCTTGAGTTTGGTCTTTGGTCGATCAAGTGTGGTTCGGGAGAGAGTGAAAGAGCTTGGAAAGGGTTTTTTGGGTTTGGTTAGGCCGTACTGACCATGGATTGGTTAGTACGGACATGATGGTCCAAAGGGAGTTTTCTTGGTGGCTTTGGTGATCAATGGAAACTTATGGAGAAGGTTGGTCATGTATTTGGACGATTAAGTGTGGCTTGGAGGGTCATCGAAGCAAAATGGGGCATGTGTGTTTCATTGGTTGGTCCGTAATGTCCATTGATTGGTCAGTATGGACACATGAGACCAATGGTTGGTTGTGGCTTTGTGGTTTTGGGAACTTGGGAGGTTGGTTGGTCATGGAATTGCCAAGGGAAGTTGTTCGAAAGTGTCTTTGGTTGAGCGTGGATGGCTTGTAGAGTCTGAAAGAACAATTAGGAGGGCAATTGGGAGCGTGGATTGCCATTGCCATTGCCATTGTCATTGCCATTGCCATTGGCCATTTGCCGTTTGTGATTGGCCATTACATGACGTGGCGCTCGGGTCCAGAGCCTTGAATGACGTGGCACTCAGGCGCCACATGTCGATTTGCGATTTGTCGAATACTTATGAATTTTTGGGTAGAATCAACATGTATATGATGTGTAACCAATAAAAAAAAAGGGTGTGTAATCATGATGTATATATGTGCTTCACGTTTGAGTATAATTATCATTGCATCAATTTGCACATGTAATTTGATTGTTTTTATATTCAACTACACAATTTTTCATTATAGGGATAAAGTTTTTTTTATACCAAAACTTTGGCCTCAAACTCAATCTAATACTTAGACTTTAATTGTAGCAGAGTTAGTACTTACACTTTTATTTTCAACCCAATCTAGTACACACACATTTATTTTGAGCTCAATTGAGTATCCGCTGCCACATTTCGTCAATTTGTCTGTTAAGTCTCGCCTACATGGACGCTATGCTGCTTCACTGGGAGAAAATGCTAATGTGGACATTGATGTGCATGATGATGTGTACTCTAGGTTGCTGACGTGTATAATTTTTTATGATGTGGCAAAATTCACTTGTTGACTTGTAATTTAAAAATACAAAAACAAAACAAAATTAATCCTTCTCAAGCAAGATCTCAAGCCACCACCACCGCCGAGGCTTTGACTCTAATGCTCCTCGAGTGACTGACCTTCTCCGACGTTGAGGCTCTGGCCCTTTTCATCTTGTTCTCTATCCTAACCCAATAGATTTTCAGCTTCGCCTTCACCGTCGCCTTTAGCCTCGTCGACCAGGTCCTCTTCTCTTACCAGGCCTGATGTGTGAAGCTTCGGCGAGATCCGCACAAACAGATCCGCTCAAGCTCCAGTGAGATTGAGCCTAGAAAAATTAAACCACCATCTTCAGAGACGATGGACAAGGTTCAGTCTCGGCTTACAAGTTGTACCAGAAAGCTTTTATCAGCAAGAGGACGTGTTACCTTGATTCAAAGTGTCCTCAATTCTATTCCCATCTATGCACTTGCTTGTTTTCAGGTTCCGAAAAAATTTATTCAAAAGCTTAACTCGATCTTGTTTGGTTTTCTACGAAGCTCCAACAACGAGTTTAGAAGGCGGTGTATTAGTTCGGAAAGATTGTGTAAGCCACTTGAGGAGGGCGACTTAGATATTCGTAACTTGTTTGATTTAAAGGTGAGCCTCCATGCTAAGTTGACATGGGCTTACATTAAAAGAGAGAGCTTATGGGCGAGCTTTATGCGAACTCGATATGACCACCCTTTGACTGCTCATGCATCATTGGGCTCGACTTTATGGAAGGGGGTCCAAGAATTGCTTCCGAGTTGTAGGTGGGAATTGAGTGATGGACTAATTGATTTTTGGGCTAATCAGTGGGGAGAATTTGAGCCAATAATGGTGGAACCATTGTCGGTACTCATTATAATTAATGATCGAAGCCTCCATGATGAGTTGGATAAGCGTGGTGGAACGGACCGGTTACAGTGTTTGGAGGTGGTGGCTCTTCAGGGCGGGGTTGGTGACCGGCTGTTATTTTCTCTGGCCAAAGACCAGAGCTTTTTCGGTCGCTAGTTTTTGTGTTGCAATCAGGTTTATAAAAGTTCCACTTGAGTTTTATGCACGAGTCTATTGTTTGTTAAATTAATTTTCAAGTAATTAAACCAATAACAAACAACGAGACATAAAACAATAATTAATAATTCAATTGCAACCCACAGGCATGCAATAAATGAATTAAACAATAATCATGCCAACAAATGAATTGAAGCAATATATATCAGAATCAGTCAATTACTAAAACAGAGCAGTGACAACAATATATGAAAATACATGTAATCAGCCACAAATGTTAATAATATGAATCAAATCAAAATCAAAACAAAACCATTGATCATAGAATGATTCACAAAGCCGCCACACACATTGTTACACCAACAATAGAGTACAAAGAAGCCAAAATCAAAGATTAAACAAGTGAAAATATTTTTATATAAATAATCACAGCAACTACTATGAACAAAAAGGTTTGACCAATTAGATGCAGCAGCATAACTGAAACAAAATTTTGGAAACCAATTTCAATATATGAAATATGAAACGAATCGACAGCCAACAGTAAATAAATTAAAGCAGAAACAACAAGTTACAAAGAAGAGTCGGCACGGAGAATAAAACAAAAACGAAGCAGCAGACAAATGAAATCAGATACACTAACAATCGGATTCAACCAATTATATGAGAGCAGCGCCTTGGGTGCTGATGTGGCGCATTCTTGATTTTTTGAAGTTCTTTTATTTTTTTATTATAAAAATATTTAAAAAATTGTTTTTGGTTGCAGGAAAGAGAAAATGGAATTGAGATACATTTTTTTTTTTTTTTGTGAAACTGCTGGAAGAGAAAACAGTTTTTCTTTGTGAAATAACTGAAAAATAATGGAAGAATAATGAAAAAAATTTGTAAATAATATGTATATATTCTAACCATTCAAAAAATTAAAAGAGAAAATATATTCTATGTTATGAATATTAATATACTGTATTATTTAGTGGATGTTCATGTGAATTAGGTATCTTAGACTCCTAATTGTATTAGAGTAGTTTCTTTTGCATTGTATTTTCTAATTGTAGTAGGAATATGTTATTTACCCTTATATAGAGGGGTTATTGTTATCAATAAAAGCTTTAATATTCTCTCCCTAATTATATCTTCTCTTTTCTTATTTGGTTTTGCTCTTTAATTCACAACACGTTATCAGCACGATTCATCTCAAGATATCAATGGTAATTATTACTATTATTCTTCTTTTCATGATTTAATTACTCCATAACAATAATAATTATTGGCTATTATATACAAGCTTGATATGTGATTTGCCATGACTATTGACTATTAATTATTACCAAAATAAAACATGCATTGTGTGAATATGTCGTGGTGGGTTTTGTACACCATTAGATATATGCTAGCTCTTTTGTTTGATGACTTGAAGTCGGGTATAAAATATGAAAAACAGTTATAGGTTTAATTAAAGCATAGTTATATTATTTAAATATTATATTTTCGAAACAATATTCTGCAAGCTTATATAAATTTTTTTTTTAACTTTTGTTCTTGTTGAGGTTTAGATACCGGTAGATACATGTTATACTCATTTTATTATTGATTTGGCAAATTGCCCGATTATGCTATGTGAATTGCATAGCAATAATAACAAGTTTAATTAATAAACAAATATATACTTTATGCATTATTGAATATGTTTTGTCGTTAGTTCCGGTGCTCATTGGATTAAAGAATGTACGTCTTGGTTTTATTTTTATTTCTTATACTTCCTCTGTCCTAAATTGAGTGTCTTGTTTCTATTTTTTGCAAAAATTAGGAATTACTAGATAATTTAGTGTGTTTCCAATATAACTCTCACTTTCTCCATGCACACCTATGTCCAGATTTGCCCATGTGCATATGTGATAAAAGTAATATGGGAAGAACACTAATATAATAACATCAAATACAAACAATACACTCATTTTGAGACAAAAAAATTAGACAAACAAGACACTCATTTTGGGACAGAGGGAGTAATTGCTAAAGCAAACGTAGGCTCTATGTATTGCTAAAGCAAACGTTTATTAATAATTAATCAAAGTGTTCATTCGTTAATATTTACTGCATATTGGTTTATATTTATTACAAATTGAGTTCTATTTAATTATCACATATTTTATAGCACTATAATGTCGATTCTCGCAAAATTTGATTTTGTGGCACTTAATATTTCGATAAAGTAATATTTGTCTATCCAATATGCTCCAGCAGAAGCAATATCGTGAAAGGGGTTTTAAGAAATACTTCGAATTATTTTATTATCTTCTAGTGACTAAACAAAACAATAAGTTTTGCATAAAAATATATAAATTTTATTCAATTAGATCAGCTCCATTTCCTGAAGTGAATGTTGTAGCACATAACAATTACTATAAACAACATTGTGGTCATGAAGTGGGAATTGTTGTGTAATCCTAAGATCATATTTTTCCACCTGAAGTGGAGAAATAATGAAAGAAAGTTAGAAAGAAAAATATGGGCAAAGTAGTAAAGCAACGAATAACCGATATGGTGACAAAGATTTTTGTTCTTGTACCTGTAGTACACCAAAACATCTAATTGACCTTTTATGAAAATCGTTGAAACAATAACGAAATGAAAATATTGTTTATAAAGAAAGCGATTATTATAATGGAACTCCGATGCTACATATCTTGAATTGTTAATTTCTTTGCTAACCCAGAAGGAAAAATTGACCACTTGATTGATTATTAGTGCGTTGAAAAATAATTTATTTTGTTGTCTTACTTACTATTACATGATTTTTTTTAGTTTATTTTTTTATTCCTTAAATAATGTTTATCGTTTATATTTATTTAATGAAGAAATGTGTCTTACTGATAGTGCAATAAGTCACACAGTTCTGAGAAGTATGAGATACTTTTCTAATCTAGTAATGCATTAAACCAATGTTCATACTATATTTGGTAGTACAATGTTAACTAAAGGCTTCAGAAGAGCTAATATAGTGTTACCTAAAGGAACATAATTACATATTGATGATGCATTACAATTACATATTTGCATTATATTACCATATTAATAATGCATAATAGTGCCAACATTTTATTCGTTTTGTACTGTACACATATTTATTATATTGAAGCTCATGTTACCGCAAACCAGAAATTTGCGAATCATATTAAATTTGTTATTTAGCATGACCGGTTTACTCATTGCGCCGATCAGGATGCAAAGAGTGATTGAGAATTCATGTGTTCATTCTTTGAAGAGCTGGGATATTCTTTAATCTAATACGGAGTATTTTTTTAAGTTGTCTAGATTATAATTATTTTTCTCTTCTCCTTACATTATTTATCCACGTGCAATATAGATTATATGCACGTGAGGGGTGGAATTGATACATTTTACGTCAACATTTAGTTTTGAACTTGAAGTTCATAGCTAAAGAACCTAATGTTCACAAAAGAACGAAAAAATAATATGAAAAATAGTATTGAACCAGAAGTTCATACAATTAACAATGATGCAATATATAATGTTGAACCAGAAGCTCACGTAATAAATGCAATTATATATTGACATATAAGTGAATCAGAAGTTCACGTAATAAAATTATTATATTATTTGCCACGACCTAGAGCCATCATAGGTCGAAGATGCAAAAATAGGAATTCAAAATTAAGGACTAGAAGATCCTTTGATTTGGTGAAATTTCATGTGATATTTGTCCTTATTATACATTTGTTATCAGAAAATGACCAATTAAATTATATACTGAAGCCTCCGATTGAGAGCTAAATTGATTCTAATCCAAAACACTTATTTGCATCAAGCCAAACAAGTTGTATAAAAACATCCCCATATTATTATGACTTGGGTCAGAAGTCAAACTGTCATTGTGCAACCTGAAATTGGTCCAGCACAATATTCATAAATATGAATATTATAAAGTTTGAATCTTTGAAGTCATTTTATTATATATTTAATGATTAATACAAGTTTTATTCACATGATGACATTGATTTTGTTATATTTGTTAAACAAATTTCTCAGGGAGAGAGAAAAATAGTTGGTATAATTTATATTTATTATCTTATTATATCCTCATTTATTTGAAAGTGCACATATAATATTTTATATATTTGATAGATAATTGTCAGACATGATTACTGACCAATATTGAGCAAATAAATTATAGCAACTGCATGTGCTCCAATTTTGAACATGTCCCGTTTGGACAATATTATAAGTCTATGGCATGCTTGAAGCGAGATAGACTAATCGAATCCAATGATTGTCTAAAGTAAAATGGAGCAACTATTTATGATGATGGCTAGATTGAAGATGTAGAAATTCATAAATTGACATATTTAATTGTTAAGTTTCAGAATTAACTCAGGTACCTAACGATAGTGAAAATATTATTCTTCATATATATGTCATTATG
>JAYMTA010006316.1:0-10517 GCA_036897625.1 Pelargonium cotyledonis
CTGTTTTAATGAGCTTGGAAGTAACTCCCCAGAGGACGGATCCTCGTTGTACTGTGGAAATATCAGGGAGTTTTGGGAGCTGTCTGGTCATGATAATCTTAGCGTTGTCTTGCCGGAGGCGTTACCTGAGTCTTGCTGAGGTGTCAATAGTGCCACGTGTCATCCTCTGATAGGCTACTGGTACTTGGGAATTTTTGGGCATAAACAGCCTTGTTATATGCAATAATTGAAACTCATTTAATGGTTCTCACTTCTCATTTGTTTTCTCAGTCATACAACGTTTTTGATGATCTTGTCCAGCGATGGGTCTATGATGCGGTCAGTGTGGGATGGGCCGCCGAGGGTTTGAGAGGCAGACATTAGCGATCAATGAATGGCAGATTCACATATCTGAAATGGGATCCTCTAAAATTATTGGACTCACATCAATTTTAGACTCTATTGATATGGATTCAGTTTTACCTCAGCCTAGAGGTTCAAGGTTCAAACCCTACAAGGTGTATGCATGCTAAAATAATTTTTTGAAGTTGCACAAGGCCTCGTACATCAACGAGCCCACATCCACACGAGCCCATCCATCTGCATCCACATTTTTCACGAATGCATACATCTGACATGTATCCACACTTCTTGACTCATCTAGACTCTTGCGCCAGCCAGCTTTTTTTTAGACTTCTTTACTTGAATTCAGAAACAAACACGCCTCTATAAAGAATAAAACAAACACGCTCCCCTCATATATGTGCTTCTCACCATCATGCTTCGTGCGGACATGCCTCTTTGCGAGCATGAATCTGCGAACATGGTCTTCAAGAGCATGCTCCCCTCATATATGTGCTTCTCACCACCATGCTTCGTGTGGACATGCCTCCTTGCGAGCATGAATCTGCGAACATGGTCTTCAAGAGCATGCTTCCCTCGAGGACATGAATTCTACAAATGTACACTCCCATTTTGGAGTGGGACCCTCAAGAGTCTAAACACTGACATGACAACATCCATAATTCAAAGTTTGATCAAGTTTTTGGAGTCCAAATAAGAAATGGGAACAAACTTATGAAATGACGAAAACGAATATTAAAATATATTAATAATATTTATTTTTTGGGCTAACTTAATCAATAATACATATTAAAATAAGGTTGACCATATAAATTATGAACGTACTAATCAACAATGTTTCAACTAGTTGAATCGACATAACTAAAATTAAGTCGATCAAATTCTATCTCTCATCCTTTTGGAGCATCCCACCTTGTGCAAAAACAAGCACACTATAAAATATTAAAAACCACGTGGTGTTACTATTAATCCAATATCTCTCAATACTACCCCTAAATCAGGTTGTTCAAGATTAGGGCATTTCAATTTTCCCGCCAAATTATATCTTCGCGGGAGGGAAGCCATGTTCTCTCTGCGTCTCTATGAATTGGGCATCATCTACTGAGGGAAGGTTCAAGATTAGGGCATCTATGAATTGGGCATCATCTACTGAGGGAAAGTTCAAGATTAGGGCATTTCAGCTACAGCCACAGACGAGCCCAGATCTCTGTTTCTCTCTATAATCAGTCACAGACACAACGAGAAGGCGAAGAAGAAGATGGGGATTCAAGGGCTTTTGCCTCTATTGAAATCGATAATGGTGCCGGTCCACCTCAAGGACCTGAAAGGTTGTTGCGTAGCAGTTGACACCTATTCATGGCTCCACAAAGGTGCTCTATCTTGCAGCAGAGAGCTCTGCAAGGGCCTGCCTACCTCCAGGTTCTTTCTCCTCTCTCTCTCTCTCTCTAGATTTGTTTTTTTTTTCGTTGTTTAAAATTTTGATTCAGCATTTGATGAACCGTATTAACAGTTTCTGGGTTATGGGTTATGGTCTGTCTGGTCGATTCAGGTGCTTTCAAGTTGAAAGCTTCTCAACTTTTGAGAAGTTTTTTTGTGTTCTATGACAAATGGGTTTTAGGGTTTTGGAAAATGTGTCTTCTTGAATTGATTATAGTGCGAAGGGTCGTTGGTTAATCATTACTCATGGTGAATCTGCACTACTTGCATTGACCAATGGATATTTTCTGTTTTTTTTTTGTTTTGTTTCTGCTGGTAAATGAGAAATGGGTTTCCTTGGACATTTGGGAAATGTGAGCATGTGGGAGATGAGTTCTCTTTGGTTGGTAAGCATGGAATTGAATTCGTAACTCCACTGGGCTAAAGTGATGAAGAATGCTTTTGAATGGTCTCAAGTTACCTACCTAATTTCTCTTGTGTTTTTTAGCATAATTTATTATATTATCTCATTATCTCCAACGAAAGAAGCGATGAATGTAGAAGCTAAATTTTGGTACTAATACTGTTTTATTATTTTCATTTTTAAGACATGACTTTGCTAAATCTAGCTCTTGCTTAAAGTTTTTAGCTTGCTCAGACTATAAAAATTCGGAAGGTGAAAATTTGCTTTTAAGATTTCCCTGAAATCCCTCAATGATCAAATAGAGTGGATATGAAAACTGATATTTAGAGTATAGTCACATATCTTTGAAACTTTCAAAAAGAACCCACCATCTAAAGGAATGTCTATTGTGAATTTCACGAGGGTTAAAAATAGAGAATATACTTCAACATTTTATTTGGATGAATTAGCCGATTAGAATTCTAAATGCTATTAATAGTTAATGACTTTAAGGTTCTTTTATATGACGTGCATTTTGTTTTCTAATCTCCTAGGCACATTGACTATTGCATGCATAGAGTAAATTTGATCCGGCACCATGGTGTTGAACCTATTCTTGTCTTTGATGGAGGTTTTCTACCAATGAAGGGTGAACAAGAGAACAAGCGAGCAGGGTGAGCTTTATCTTTCAAAACCTCATCTCACTTGCATAGGTAATGCATAGCATCTTGGTTTGTTAAAGAACCCATTAACTCAACAAAGACTTAATCCAAAGTAGTTAAAATGGGTTGCACATTTTTTTTTCTGCGGTTCAACTGTTTTTGAAGTATATATATTCGGTTGTGGTAAAGTCTATTACAAGTTATTCAATGCTTTTTTAATTTTTCCCCGTTTTGGTTTATGAAAACATTTAAGGTGGTTTAAAACTGAGCATCGATGAAGATTTAGTGATCCCATAAAGAATTGTGAGAGCATACAATCATGAGAAACTAAAAGGCCCCCGGCCATATGGGAAGATGTAAGTTAACACGGAAAGAAGTGGTGAGGATAAACATAATTACACTTAGCTTAACAAAGAGAAACCAATGAATATAATGAGGTGGAATAGGATCCCAAAGAGTTTTACTTGAGATTTCATATCGCCAATCCCAACATTGTCGAGGAAATGACATGGTGTTATTATTGTTATTTGTTGAAGTGGGTGATAAAATCCTACATTGGATATATGTAAAATAAATGAGTTACATGTAATGGTGCAAGTGAAACCCTACTAATAAAATTGACATTTTAGTAGTGGAAATCGAAGCTATATGTAGCTTAATATTAAAATCTAACATAGTAACAAAGTTGGTTTTGATCTATGCCTGGGCCCGATTGTGTTGCCTCCTGTGATCTTTGGCCTGCTTGCAGATGGACATGTCAACAACGACTCACTTGTGGAAGAAAAATACCTACACGTGAGGGGGAGTGCCACTTGGAAAGGCCCCTAATTTTGTACGTGTCAAGTCCACCGAGTAAAGAAAAAATGTCACGCATGAGGGGAATGTTGATGTGGGTGATAAAGGATAAATATGAAATAATTGAGTTACATAAAGTTTAACATGGTATTGGTAGCGGAGTTGGTTTGGCCTTGTGCCCATGTGGCTCGTTTGTATTGCTTCCTTGTTAATTCTCGTTTCCAAGTCAATGCAGACTTGCGCTTGATGGGGGAGTGTTTTGCATTGAGAATATGTGAAGTTTGAGACCATTTGATATCCTTGTTGGGCCTTCCACTTAACATCTTAAGCTTATAGGTTGAAGTAAAGTTTAACACACCCCAAACACGTGGTTCTGTAATATGCTTTCCTGGTTTGAGGGATAAACCCCATAAATATAACTAAAGAAATGTTTACACGTGCAGGGCAAGGAAGGATAATTTGGCACGTGCTATTGAGCATGAGACTGATGGAAATTCCAAAACTGCTTATGAGTGCTATCAAAAGGCTGTTGACATTACACCTTTAATTGCACATGAACTTATCCAGGTAGGAAATTCTATTTTTAGTTTAGCTTCTTGAGTATCTTAGTACATTAATCTCAAAGGACCTACTGATCCTTAAATCAAACTTATATTTATTTGTTCTGGACAATTTTATTTCCTCTTCTATTGATATGGTTTTATGAATGCATGTGGAAGGTCTTGAAGCAGGAAAATGTACAATATGTTGTGGCTCCTTATGAGGCAGATGCTCAAATGACCTTCTTGGCAATTAGTAACCAGGTTGATGCAGTTATTACTGAGGACTCAGATCTTATACCATTTGGTTGTCCCAGAGTAAGTGGTTCAAGTTGAATCTTCCAAGTTTCCCATTGTCATTGTTTCTTTCATTTCAAATAGTAAAAATATGAAACTTCTGTATTTTGTATGCTTACTGTTCTGACTCTTTGTTTGGGATGTTTTGATTTTGATTCAATCAAGATTATCTTTAAAATGGACAAATTTGGACAAGGTGTCGAGTTTCGCCGTTCCATGCTACATCAGAACAAGGAGCTATGTTTGGAAGGATTTACTAAACAAATGCTCCTAGAGATGTGCATTTTAAGTGGTTGTGACTATTTGCCCTCCTTGCCAGGAATGGGCCTGAAACGGGCTCATGCACTTATTAAAAGGTTTAAAAGTTATGATAAAGTGAGTTTCATTGAACATTCACTTAACAATTATACAACTTTTTTTCTTCCATGACAATTCTATACCCTTTCTTCCCAGGTAATTAAGCACTTGAGGTATAGCACCGTTTCAGTTCCTCCATCTTATGAAGATTCATTCAAGAGAGCCATACAAACTTTCCATCACCAACGAGTTTATGATCCTGTTACCGAAGATCTTGTACATTTGTCTGCCATATCTGACAACATTGGCGATGATTTGGACTTCTTAGGCCCATATCCTTTTATGTGACATTGTCTCATTACTCATATTTAGTGCCCCTGTTTTTTCTCTGTTCTGTTGAAATACTATGTAATACCTTAATACTGAATACATTGATGCCGCAACATGTAGCTAAAGGTATAGCAAAAGGAGATCTTGATCCATTCTCCCAGATGCCATTTCAGGTATATTAGTTATCTTTTTTTATTATCTACTTTCTTCTTTGTTCACTGAGTTCACTGTTCTGTTACATCCTTTAGCTATAGAATATCTAAATTTTGCATGGGTAGGTGAAGTAACTAAAGAAACAAACATGAAAAATGATATCCATAGTAAATAAAATACGAAAAAGGATGAGATTTCAGTTTTCACTAAAAATGCAAATTATGAATAACCTGTTTGCTAGCTACCCTTCAAACTGTATGACAATGCTTCATGTTATAACCTCCTGTTTAGTGTTTACGCCCATGGTGAAATAGTTGCTTTTCTACCTTGTTGGAAGTTGGTTAATCATGAACTTATAAGTTCTTACCATATATATAAGTTTCTTCTCATGAACTTATATATATATATAACATCATATACAGAAAATTTTATGTGCCTAACTTTTTTTCAGATGCTGATGATCATAGATGGCCTGTTAATCATAAAATGCTGACTTCATTTAACTTTCATATCCCTTAGTTTTGTACAGTTTTGAGGTGAATGAAGCTTAATCTTATCAGTAATCACAAGTATCATATTGAGTGACTATGGTGGATATAAGGATCTTATGTTCATATGACTGACTTGGCAATCGTAGGATATAAGATATGGTCTACATATCAGATTGTATTGTATAATCAGTCATGCACAGCCAGAATTTAATTTTTCTACGGTTTAGACTTCAATTATACTTTTGAGTGTTGAAAGTAACACTTACACATCTACTCTTCAGCCGCAGTTTTCATTTACTGACCTCCATTTTTGATGGACCAGCAGGAGAAAAGAAGCAGTACCGGTTTGGAGCTTGATGTACCCTCCCAACTCAAAAACATTAAAAATGGAAGTGGAAGAAAAAAGCTAGATCTTCCAGTGCAGAAGAATCTCCTGACTAAGTACTTCTGTATCCATGAAGCTATTTTGTACTTCACTTTTTTTTTCTTTTTTTTTTTTTTTTTGGCATCTTAAATTTGAAGATTGATTCAGAACATTTTAGTTACTTTCATAACAAATGAAACATTCAGCAATTTACATTAACATTCAGAACATCTGTTTTGCCAGGTTTTGAAAGATAGTGGAGCCGGGGTGGGGGTGGGGGGAGAGAGAGAGAGAGAGTTTGTAGCATAATGAGCATATAAATCACATTGCAGTCTATTCACTTATCACTCCAAAGAAATTAATTGTGCTGAAGCTAGATTAGCTCTCCAATGTAGCCTATATGCCTCTTCTTAAGTCTTGTTCTCATAATAGGACTAAATGCCTGTTGTTAGTGTTTCTTCCTCTATATATTTTTTTCCGGCAGATATTTATGTGGTTGGCAGTATTTGTGGTGCCAGAGAGATACCATCATCTTCTGATTGAAAGTTATAGTACAAAAGGACTTGGTATTTATAGAATATATCCTGAATGCTAACTATATCAAGAGACGAATTACAGTGATAAGATTATGGTGGACCAAATATTTGTTATGAATATTTTTCATTCTGTTGATTGTAACTTTCCTATTTGAGTTTCCTTAACATCTAAAAGGTTTTGCTACTCTCGAGGCTAAGAGAAATTTTAGAGCCCCTCGGATATCACCTAGCCCAAGTCCAACGAATAACTCTACTCTCATTATCAATGAAGACTTGACTGTGAATGCTGCTGATGATGATGAAATAAACGACACACCAGTATCCTCACTTGACACTGTAAATGTGGGCAGTGTCTCTCCTTCCCACATCTTAGTAAGTGATATGAATTAGAGCAATTGTAAAATTCAGTTGAATATCATTTGTTAGTGGACCTTTTCTTTTGCCTTTTTGTGGTATGATGAATACATTTTTCTTTACATATTTTAGGTGGAAGGTGGTTCTGCAACTGAAACTCACGAGTCATTAGAATCTCCAAAACATGGTAAGAATTTGGTTTCTCCTCATGTATATCTACAGACAAACTTCAACTCTTCAAGCGGTATCTAATGCTCACTATTATGTCTGAATGTTACAGGCTTGATGGATAAAAGGACTAGTCCAGAACATGCTTGGCTGCAACAACCTGGTCATTTAATACATAGACCTTGTCAAGTGTGGCACAAGGAGCACAACAGTAATAATATTCTATATACGGTAAAGGGAACCGATAAGAATGTCCAAGATACAGTTAAGGGAACTGAGAACAAAAGAGCCATAGTGAGGAGTTCCTATTTTCAGCATAAGCCAGTGTTGGAAAGTGATCAAGACAATACACAAAAAATTGAGCATTTTACCAATAAAAGTGACAATACCATTTCAGAAGGTGTTTCCTTCAGGAATTACAGTTTTGATGGTCCAACAATGAAAAGAAAGAACACCCGTGATGACAGTGTTGAAATGGTTGGTGCTTTCACTATGCGTTTTATGTTTTCATGCTACACTGCACAATATTTATAATTACTTATGTACTACAGGAAAATGTCAGATCCAAGATCATGCGCACGGAAGCGTCTTGTCTTAATAATGGTATGTACAATTACTGAACTGTAGTATAATCTTTTTTCTCAAAATATGCCAAGTAAACCTTATACTCTATATGGGTGAAAGAACCCCCCCTTGGTTTTGTGGGTAAATGTTTTATTTATTTATGCAAGCCTATGAGGAAGTAGATTTTGATGGAAAATGGAAGTGAATTATAAATGTATTTTTATAAGGTATGGGATGGTCAAGATAGATTAGGTTTCAATTAAATAGTTTCTGAATTGTGTGCTGAGCTTGATTCAGCATTGGATGTTTAACCACAAAATAATTTTTTTTTAACCAAGTTGAAAATCAAGTATATGTGATTAATCTAACATCTTTTAGTTAATTTTAGTTAAGGAAGTTGTCCATGCTTGATTGAATAATGTTTATTTGGGGTCAAACTTTTATACCATCATTGTTCATGCAAGTGTTGCATTCCTGACCATGTAAATATAATTACAGATATGCAAAAGGATGAAGGGAAATTTGGATCTGACATAACCCATTTAGGCCGTTATTCTGACATAGCAGAGAAATCAATGGAAAAATTTGTTTCTGTAATATCGTCATTTAAATGCAACTCATCTGGTTCTCGTGCCAGTGGCCTTCGTGCCCCTCTTAAAGATGTTCAAAACACTGGTACCAACAGGTAATGCACTTCAGCCCTATGATGCCAAACTTTACTGCACTTCACACTGTCTGCTAAACCCAAAATATCATCAATGACTTGGACTGTGTTCATTGAAGGTTAAATGTTGGTGCCGATTTCAGCCAATTTGCATTCGTGCCAAGTAGACAGAAGACTACCTTAAGACGTCGGCGATGATGATTATGGATTATATTTACGCAATTCTTTTGTTTTTTTTTTTTGGGACAAGCATCCATGTTGGTCTTCAGCCAATGTCTGCTTCAGAAATAAACTTCTTCGGTGAGTGAAAGTGGGATTGTTTTGCTTTGTTGTTTTTTCATTGTTAGTGCGATAGTTTAACTTGTCTTCATTTCCATCTTTTTAGGACTGACTTATTTCAAAAGTCACATTTTGGTGTAATTAAGGCCTTTTCTCAGCAAGTTGTGCTGCATACCAACAAGCCTATAAGTTTAGGTATATGGACTCCAACTCGCTGTATTTCTGTCATTTCGAGTGTTATTGTTCACGAAGTCACAGCCTGTTGGTCTAATAATAGGCTCAAGGACTCGTGCTCCATCTCAGAATATTTGTTAACAAACAATAGCGATACGTAGAGGTTTATTTGTGTTGTGCGAAAAGCAAAATGCTGTAAATGACAACTTGTGTAGTCTCATTGACTAATGGAGGAAATTAATCTGTGCAATAAAATGATTGTTGTTGAAGTACCTGTTTCTGATAACTATCTTTCACTTGTATCATAAGATTTCTCATGCATCGATCAATTGTCATTGCATCTCATAATGGAGTAAAAGTTGCATCTCTTTCTTTGATTCATTCTATATTTCATAGAATGCGTTGCAGCGTGCTCGGATCGATTTGTGACGAAGTTTTAGATTTATGATTCGATCATATTTGGGTCCTTGGAAATTGATTTTATTGTCGTATTGGTGGATCGGGAGGGACATAACAAATCTCAATCAGATCTACAGGTTGGGTTTGGCACTAATTTGTAATTTGGTGGTAATTTGGAAATGAAGCTATCAGTGTGTCAGTGCTAATTGTCCAGACAGTTGTATTTGTTTGTTTGGTAAGCAAAATAATTGTAGGTTGATTAAGGTCACAATGGGATTACGCAATATTATTGGCTCTTGAGAATCTTCTTAAGATAGATTCACTCTTTATGTAATCTTATAAACTATGTTTAACCAAAAACGCAAGTTACTAATTATAATGTTACCGTGAGGAAGACTATGTTCGATCTCCGCTCAACACACTTCTGGGGGGAGGGGTGAGTTTTAATTGTGACATACTCGAATGAAAATTAAATTGGATGTGGTAAAATGACTTAAAAGTGTCAACCGCGAGTTTATGCGTCCGTTTAGAAACCCATGGTATAGACTGAAAAAAAGCATTTCATATGTTGTGCCCTTCACGTATGAAATGCTTTTGTTATCTTAAAAAGGTTTACTATGCATACCTTTTGTTATCTGATACTCTCAACTTAAATTCATTTGTTCACATGCATTTTCATCTCTCTTATCTATCAGGCTTATTAGTAGGAATGTACAAATTCCACATCGATAAAATATATATAACGGTCCAAGTGAATCTCTCAAGTCTAACAGTTTGATTTGATGTGTTTATATTTGTACACAGTCTTTTCTTAAACTCGCCGTGCCAATGTTTGTTTTTATTATTTATTTAGGCATATTGAACAAAAAAAAATGTTAGTCAAATACTTGCATTAAATACAAGATAAGTAGATAATCCTCCTTCTATTCAACCTTTTCTCATAAGTTAGTCAAATTGATTTAGTGGATAAGGATATTAAGAAAGTGATTATGAATAGTAACATCTTTTATTACCGTATGAAAGAATCCATATTAAATTTATCATTCATTACGGCAAAAAATTAGCTAGAATAGTACACATGTAGAGCTAATCTTATCTCTTTATAACGGACTTTAGTTCAAATTGGTAGCTGAACTTTGAGCCAAAAGTCAAAGTGGTGGTCAAACTTATAAAAATGACAAACTAGTGGTTGAATTTTTAAAAATTAAACAAACTAGTCGTTACCGTTACATATAAGTTAACTTTAACTGTTAGTTGTTCATGAGATATAATTAATAGGTCATTTTTTGT
>JAYMTA010006317.1:0-10513 GCA_036897625.1 Pelargonium cotyledonis
ATAGTTGTCAAGAGATAATTCTAGAGATTACATGGCTTCTTCAAGAAGCCATAATTTTCTAGAGAACTTCATACATTTCTTTATTTTTCTAATACTTATTCTTCTAATTTCTAAGTATTTCTAGAAAATTCTCCAAAACACATTACTAATTTTAACAGATGCGGCACTGCTTGTTTATATATTCTCCAATAATTATGTAATTTGAAGTCCACCGTTTAGTACTGAAAAATAGTAGGTTTTTATTTTCCAAAACTAGCCATTAAACATATAGCATTTTAATTTGTTGAACATCTAATTCTTTCCGAATTGGGAAATATATTTGTATAGAATCAGGAAAATTTCTTTTTTTGAAACACAGAATTAGGAAATATACTAGAACAAGGAAAATATATTTTGACTTCATAAACTAGCTTACTTTCAGAGAGTTTAAATACTCTAAATAAAGTGCATGTAAATGTTTTAATTGAGCTTATTTAATTTGGTCATTGCTTCATTGATTCGGTAACAAGCGATCAAGCGCAAGAAGATGGAGATATTGAATTGCCATGAAGATAGGTTTAGCGAGTTACCGGATGCGATTTTGTGTCACATCTTATCATATCTTCCCACAAAACAATCAGTCAGTACAAGCATTTTATCAAAAAGATGGAAGCATGTTTGGACTTTTGGTCATGTTATTGACATTGATGATTCATCGATATTGGAGCCTACCGATCTTCAAGAAGAAAGGTACAGTACTTTCGTCGACAATGTATTCAATCTATTCCAAGCAAAACTTATAGACAAATTTAGTCTCAAGTGCAATAAGTTTGATAAATTTCGAGTCAACAAATTGATTCACTCAGTCGTAAAGCGTAAAGTCCTACAATTTGATTTATGCATAACTAACATCTTTTATTCTGAGTTGACTCTTGCTCGCTTTGCCTACAAAGAGTTGGTTTCCTTAAACTTGGAATTTGGCGACGGAATTCTTTTTGTCAGTGCTCTTAAGGCAGATTGTTTTCCAAATTTTGAAGAAGCTCCATCTTCATAACCCCATTGAGTTTTCGGACGAGGACTTCTTCAATAATTTGCTTTCTAGCTGTCCGGTGCTCGAAGACTTGCACCTAAAAAGATGTGCGACAAACAATTTGAAAATTCTTGATGTTAAATCTTTGTCACTCAAGTTGTTGACGATGAGTATATATGTTTATAATGATTTTGAGGATTCTAGCGAGTTCAAGATCATTCTTGACACGCCGAAAGTTGAAGTTCTGAAGTACAGTGGTCATTTGGCTCAGAACGGCTTTTGCTTCAAGAACCATTCTACTCAACTTGAAGCATATATCGATGTTGAACACATTATTGACGAAACTGTTGAGTTCAGTCCACGTGGAGTTATTGAGCTTGTAAGGGGAATTTCCAATGCAAAGACTATCCACTTAGGTGATGACTTTTTGAAGGTAAAGTTTCTTTGTATTGTTCATATTAAGTTATTACAAATTCTATGTATACTTAACTTTTTGCTCGAATGTTTTAGTTCCATCAACGCTTCATGTTTTATTCTTAGTTAATTATACCCGGGATCATTAATATTCTTCTTTTGCATGAAATAGGTAATTCTCTCCATTCTCGACGTTAATAATTTGCCTATTTTTTGCAACTTGACCAAATTGTTAATCGGTGCATCCAAGAGTTGTGGCAAGTTGCTTCCTCACTTTCTCAGGAACTCGCCTAATTTGGAAGTCCTTATTTTAACTAAAGTGGTGAGACCTCTAGTTTCTTTTTCGTATATGTAACTAGGCATGCACATTTGCACTAATTACCCGAGCTCATAAAACTTACTTTGTATTCTTCTAATGTTTTCTAAAATTTCAGTTCGAACATAATTGGACTGAAGAAGGGTTCGAGTGGAATCCACCCGTCGATGTGCCCGAGTGTCTGTCTGCACGCCTGAAGGTTGTACAGATTTGGGGACATTGTCAACACAAAGATCTACAAAACTTCGAATGTTATATAGAATCGAATGCAAAAGTTCTAAATGAGTTTTCGGTATTCTACAACACGTTTGAACAAATTTGAAACATTTATCAAATGTAGATATTGCATTAGGTATCACCTACTTGCATACCTGTGGAGGTTGTGGACACAATCTTTGTTTTGTTGCTTCAGGACTCATCATGTTTACTTTTCTTTTTTTTTTTTCTTTTTTTTTATACACCTTTATGTTTACTTAATATGCAGGTTTTATAGCATTTTCTTGAAGCTGTTATCTATTTGTTATAGCATTTTCTTGAAGCTTTTATCTATACAAAGGCCTGAATTTGTTTAGTTTTAGGGCCAAGAAACCCAAATTGACACCCCAAATTGTTTGATAAATGCTGGTAATTTCTTCAACTATACTGAAATTATTGTTCCTATATATGCAAATATAGTATATAAGTTTTGGAGCATCCGAGTACAGAGCCAAGAATGTACAATGGGATGACCTTCAAGATGTGCCTGAATACATTGTGTATAAAACGAAACTACACGCTATATATTATTCCCCGAGTTCTGGTTACGTAAATTTATGTTGTCCTCAGGTGTACAGCCTGAGGCGGCTGGTGATCCGCTGACGGCATATCGGACAGTTAGACACTTTTGACCCGCATTCTCTACAAGTCTGCAATTGAAATCATCATTGTTACTAATCAGACACTATATTTATCATATTGGCACAAAACATCAGAAGTATATATCAGAACCAAATAATTGCGCAGCTATAGCTCACCATGTGCCCGCAGCCGAATGCCAAGTCTTTCCTATTAGTCAGGCAAATTGCACAGGCCTACATATCGTAAAAGAAAGGTTCAAGAAAACAATCAAATGTCTCAAATGGAAAGACGTGATTAAACCAGTGTTGTACCTGGTCTGCATCACTGGGACTTGAAACGCTGCTTGGTGCACGTTGCAGCGGTGCACGATTAGTACTATAAGGAACTGGAGGAGGGCGTGGAACAATTTTCTTTGTTCTTCCCGTGGTACGTCTTTTGTCCAAACATAAACAAGCATGTTACATTAATGCAAATTACAGCTTAAAAATTAAGGATACAAACAAGTTAGAAGTTTATAGTTGTAGATAGATACCCTAGCATTCTGAGTTCAAGGGCTGCTTTATACTGAATAGGGATCTCCATGAGGGCAGCAAGAGCAAAAGCTGTTTCTTTCTGACCAGGACTCGCGTCTCGGGTCATTATGGCTGTAAAATTAACAAACTGTACAAAAAAGACGAACATACAAATAAGGAATCGTAAGTGGAACATAGTTGATCAAACTATTGGTGTAAGGAAAAGACTAAGTGGATGTCCTGAAATGCATGTTTAAAGACATGCGCTGAGGTGGCTTGTGACATCCAAAAAATCAATGGTATCAAAGTTTAAATGCCATTTAACAGACGTTTATAGACATGTATGCTTTCCCTAGATTTAATACCTGAAAATTGTCGATTTCACGCGAAGGGATCTTATCATCAAATCTCTTCATGTCATCCCAGGGACCATCACCAACTCCAACCAGAACAATCGAGAGTGGATATGAACTAGACATAAAATTAATTTTATCAGCATCTTCGTCTTCGAGAACCCTTACTTTTCCATTCAAGCTTTAAACCAATCATGAGACTAATGTGCCACAAAACCATACTCTACATTTGTTATGAACTAACACAGTTCAATAGTGTCCCATGTCCGGTAAAGAGGTTATGCAAGAAGATTCTACATACCTAGCATTGACAATTGCTTTAATTGTTTTCTCTTCCTGAGGACTCAGTTCATCGTCACTTGTATCAACACTTCTTGTGACCTAAACAAGAAAACTTGTTAGATAATTGCAGAAAATCGTGTTTGAGAGAAAGAGAGAAAAAAGGAGAATGTTTGAATTGAACCTGCCCATCCGCAATGATAATCAGTACATGGTACTGACCACCACTTTTCTCCACAATATCAATTGCTGCCTCAATCACCGGTGCATAAGACGTTGGCCCTTTAACACGTTAACAAATATGATAATTAAATGTAAGAAGATGTAACTCATAATAAGCCAAACAATAATATAGAAACTGCAGATGATATAACATAAAAAAAAAATTCTAATTTTAGCCATAGCCTCGCAGCAAAGCATAAAAATTGAGTGAAAGACTAAGAGCACAAAGTTATCAATGGAAGTGAGAATATTGTAGATTGACTATAAAATGTATAGACGAATAGTGAAGAAATTGTAGATATAAAATGTCTAGGAAAATGATATTGAATAACAACGAAATGGTAATCCAAACAATATTCTTAGTGCATTAAGTTTTGCGCGCATATGTTCCCACATATAAATACCTTATAATCGTGTATCAAACAAAGAAAATATTAACCTGAAAGTTTCAAGCTTGGGACTATCTTTCTATAGCAGGCCAAAACTTCTTCAAACCCGTGGCATGGCGAATGATCACTGTGGAAACTGAAGACTTCTTGATCATGTGTGGTTGCTGTAATGAAGAAATCAATTAAGTGACTAGTTTAAAAATAAACTAGAATTATCAAAGAACTTAACTTTGAAAGATGGCACCCCTACCGTCACCAAAGCCAAAACATGGAATTAAGTTGTCCTCGTCAAAGGGGGCCAAGGTCTTCCCTATAATGGATATGGATTTTTCGTAGGGGTTTGGTGTATCACCAATAGCATGCAAGCTCTTGTTGTTAAATGACCGTTTGCCTTCAATCAATAAAGAACATTGATCCATTGGCCTTCAAGATATCAAAATCAAAGACAACCTATTCTAAACAATGCATGAACTTCTGAAAGAATACCCAAATGACAAATATTATTATCTTGTATTGCATTACAAATGGTACTCCCTCCTTTCCAAAAATGATTGTCCTCTTTTCTCTTCTTTTTTTGCAAAAATTAAGGTAAACTTAGTGTTGGATTTTCTTTTGTTGTGAAAAACTCAATTTGTTCTAATTTATGTTTGGAATTTCATTAGTAATTCATGTATATATAAGTAACCAAAAACGGACATAAGATACTTATTTTGGGACAAACATTTTAGAGAAACAAAACACTTATTTTGAGACACAATGTGAAATAAATCATTTTGGTGCATGGTGCACAGCATACCTGTCCATTCATTGCTTTTGGTGAAATCAATTCCAAGGATGAGATTGGATGATTCTAGACCGGCATCTCTTAGAGCTGCTGTAACCTGAAAAGGAAACAGATCTGTTGAGAACACTGAACCCTCAAAATTAAGGATCAAACATTATGAAATATCAAAATTAAGGATCAAAGAAGTACATTAGGCATGAAATATCAATTATATCTATAAGATAAGTTAGTTAAAATCATTTTGAGTATATGATAGAAAAGGGCAACGAGGGTATCACAGAGCCTTTTTCCATATCCTTGGTGGATTTGTAAATATGATATAAGACAGAGACCTATTCATGGGACCATTTGGAGATAACAAAGCTAACATCTTTCTTCAAAAAGACCTTCCTACTACTGCATTATTACATTCCTTATCTCGCTTTTTTTGTTTCTTTTTACTAAAGCAAAAGCGTTGATGTCACGCTTCACTATCCCAACAATGAATCTTCTTTAATGAAAACGCATCTTACCGTTCAAAAATTGCTTAGTGACGTTATAGTTACAATTTCAAGAAACGATAACCTCTCTGCGAGAATAAGGAGAGGTCGTATCCTCTCCAAAAGTAGTGTTAGGGAGAGCCTCGTACACTTAACATGTTACATGATATGCAACTATATGAAGAAAAAAAATGCAATTCAAAAATTGATTGCACAACGAGTTGATAAGAATGAAAAGCAGAGAAACCACTATAACAATACTTTCTTTATCATAAAGGTTATCCACACTACATACTGCCTCAAAAAAAGAGAGAAGCTTTTCCACTAAATTTTCCAAGACAGCAAGTAGTGGTTATTTTGATCTTTCTACCCCATCTAATATTTTATGCCTCAAGGTGAACTTACTCTTCTCTCATTTTGAATATCTGTGATATGGAAAAGTCTAAATGCAATTATTTTAACTATATGACACGCATCTAACAATAACCATGATAAATAAGTTATACAATTTAATTCAAAATCGATACAAGTTGGATGTGCTTTTAGAATGTAGGAGGTCCCTCAAATATTGTTCACAAATGCAAAAGCCTCCACAGCTTATCAAAAGCTAAGACTCATCCAGACACAAAAGAAATGGACCCGCGCGGCCGCTCTGTGCCCACACTTTCATGAGAATTTCGTGACTTGTCAAATTCTAATAAACTTGGCTAGGTCTCAATGATTAATTCTTTTCTCATACAAAAGAGGTTAAACTATGATTTATCAACTACATGTTTGGTCTTTCAATTTTTTTAAACAACCAATGACATCTCTCAACTAATCATCTTCATCACTAATACCTAAAACCAATAATTTATCCACATCATCTTCACTTGTTGTCGAACTCTCCTCCCAAATTGATGATAAGCAGGGCTAGAATCTAGACATACAATTTCGACACATTCAAAAAATCAAACTTTGAGACATAAACAGACCGGAATTGAGGTTCTGGATACTAGTAATGCAGTTGATTAGTTCACATACATGATTCTAAGAAAAAGATGGGGATCATTCACAAGTTCAACACTTTAACCAGCCCTAAAAAATTAAGAAATGCAATAACCAATCCCTAAAATAAAATTCAACACAGACAGTGAAGAATTAAGAAGATAAATAGATACCTGATCTATTGAAGAGTAATTATCAGGAATGAAAACATATTTGCTCTTAGAGAAGGATTTGGATTTGGTGTTGATCTTGGAAGCTGAAGCTGCAGCAACCGAAGCAAGTTTGCTCTTGTCGTTCATGGAGTTCTGTCTCAGTTCTTCTTTACCACTACCACTACCACTAATTCTTGTTCTGCTCACAATTGAAAAAGATTTGAAGGACAGAGACTTGTAGTCGGGATGTTGAAACGGCGGCGCTGTTACGTCGGAGCTGCTGCTTGTACTGGTACTGCTTGTACGGGCAGTGCGCTTTTGGGTGATGCAGGTAGGTTGGACATGTGAGAATATTGCACCCATTTCATTTTTAAAGAAACAAGAAATGAAGTGTGTGTTGTATTAGAAGAGAACTGAGAAGAAGAAGAAGAAGAAGAAGAAGAAAAAGAGAGGTGGGATTCGATTATTGTCCAGAGACAAAAGCGTGGAATTGGGTTCTTTGCTTAACTATTACTTTCTTTTGTCTGTGTCTGCAAAAGAAAAAGGAAGGAATCGATACTTGTAGCGAAAGCTTTGCTCTCACAATCTAGCAGGAACCGTCTAGGTAGGAGTCCGTTCACCTAACTAAATTGGTAAAAGTTTATGGTGCTACTGAAGATCAATCCAATCAAGCAATACTAATAACAACGGTGGGAATCAATTTGAGTCCCATACGTCGTATCTTAATTTTATTGTCTCCGCATCAACAATTATTTTAAAGAAAAGTAATTTATGCATTTAAGAGAACCAGTTTGAGACTTAAATTATTAATTATATATTATTATCTAAAATAGTAGCAGTAAAGAATATATATAACTTTTAATTTTTTGAGCTCTTTTTCATAACTATATGTCAATGTGTGAGTGGCTGGTAAATAAAATAAAATTAAAAAATAGAAACAGAGTCAGGGCTTATCCAGAGGAACTAGACCTTAGAAAGGTTTTTGTGTATTAGAGATTTTCTAAAAAGTGAGGTCCTTTTTGTGGTCCCAATGCAAATGGAACCTCCGTTGCAGATGCCCTAAATAAATAAATAAACAAGTATCGAAGTAACACATTGGCTACCGATTTGTAAATGTAAATCGATACGTAGACAAGAAATCGAGACTACCGAATTGAACTACAACAGCTAAAATAACCAAAACAAAGACATTGCGATTCTCTCATCAGTCTTCACGGCGTGAATAATTAATTGTCAACCCACTCAATAGTGATGTTGCGTCTGTCTCTCTCCTCAACCCACTCCGTGGCTAAAGAAGATATATTGCTCCATCCGTTTCAAAATGAGTATATTGTTTTCATTTTGAGATAATGGTCAGTTTGGTTATCAAAGTTTGACTAAATTGTCTAAGTAGTGATTAATTTAAAACTTTAGCCAATGCAGTACTCAATTGAAAGTTTATATACCTTAAGTAGTACCTGCTCTAATACCGTTTTATATTCTATCTATTTTTGATGAGGTGGCAATAGAGAAGTGATATGGCGCCACATGAGATATCCGAATTGTGATTAAGAGTTACAAATATACATGTATCCAAACAATATTGAGTTTTTAGGTTAAATTAAGGTAATTCAAATATTATTATCTAACTTTCTTTTTTTTAACCGAACAATGAACTAACATATATTATTTGCTATTAAAAAACAATTCGAGTTAGAGATCGCAACTACAAATATGCATTAATATTAGACAAAAAATATATTAAAGCCTACTAAGGATTTAGTAGAACTAATAAAAATCATCTTGAATATTTAATTTTTAAAGACATCATGTTATTTATTTTTATTTTTTTGTATGTATGCCGATCCTCCTCTTTCATTAAAATAAAACTAAGAGATCGTCATATCATAATGTAACTAAGGCTGACAATTTGGATCATAACCCGTGTCACGACACGAAGTTAAGAGTGTTTGGGTTTAGTTTAAATGGGTTTGTGTCATGTTCTTGTCTAATTTTTCAACTCGTTTGATAATCGTGTCGGGTTCGTACGTTGAACCAAATAACATGCGTAACCCGTACGTATAATTAAATGGGTCTTTATTGTGTCATTTGGTGTAAGTAATGTGGGTTGGAAAATTATATTAAACGGGTTACGCGGGTTATGTGGGGTTCAACATGAACCCGACATGATTATTAAACGAGTTTAAAAATTAGACAAGAACATGACACAAACCTGTTTAAGCTGAACCCAAACCTGCTTAACTTTGTGTCGAGTTCGTGTCGTGTCACGGGTTATGATCCCAATTGTCAGCCCTAGTTACAACATGATATGACGATTTCTTAGTTATATTTCAATGAAAGAGGAGGACCGGCCTACGTAAAAAAATTAAAAGAAGAAGAAAATACAGGATGTCTTTTTTATATGTATAAAGAAAATTAATTATTCAAGATGATTTTTGTTAGTTCAATTGAATCTTTGGTAGACTTTTAACACATTTTCTGTCTACTATTAATGCAAATTTGTAGTTACGATCTCTAACTCGGATTTTTTTAATATCAAATAATATATGCTATTTCATTGTTTGGTAGAAAAGAAATAGAACGATAGATGATAATATTTGGATTACCCTAATATAACCTAAAGACCTAATATTGTTTGGATACATGTATATTTCTAACTCTTAATCACAATTTGAATAACTCACATGGCGCAACATCACTTCTATATTGCCACCTCATCAAAAAATAGATGAAATATATAACGGTGTTAGAGCAAGTACTACTTAGACTATATAAACTTTCAATTGAGTATTTCATTGACTAAAGTTTCAAATTAATCACTACTTAGACCATTTAACCAAACTTTGATAACCAAATTGACAATTATCTCTTTCCATTTTTTGGAAAAATTAAGAATTATCTAATAATTTACTATGTTTTCAATATTACCTTCACTTTCCTGCTTACACCCTATGTGCATTTCTGTAATGCATAAGCGATAAGAGTATTATGAAAAAACAATAATATAATAACCTAAACATCAAAACATGACACTCATTTTAGAACTAATTTCATTAATAATTAATGGCATGTTAAAAAATTCAATAAAAATCAAATATCTTTTTTTATCAGCAAAAATCAAATATCTTGACAAAAGAAAACTGACACACATGTCCCAAAAGTTTAAAAAAAATATCAAATTGTTATATAATTAGTTAATTTTTTGACTATAAGAGTGGAACAATTTATACACTACAAACAATTCACGACATGTGACGGAAATTTATGTAACAAATAAGTGAATTTCGGTCGCAAAATGTAATTTGTGACGGAATTTTTAGCAAAAAGATTGTTATTGTTTGAGTTGTCACAAATGGTTTTGACAGAAATTTATGTCACAAATATGTGCCTGTGACGGAAATTTTCGACACAAAAGTGTATCTATGACGAAAAATATGATTTTTGTCTTAGTTTATATGACAGATAATTTTCTCTAACAGATTTTTATCACAGTTTGCCCTGTTGTTCTTAATAATAAATTAATAACAAAAAATTAAATGTCATGAACAACATAAAAGAGTGTAGAAATTAAAAAAATATATATATATATATATGTACAAACATTGACAATAATATCAACAAAACACATGGTTCCCTAATAATAATTTTGCTGACTATTGGTGCTTGTAATAGACTAAGAACTTGTTTGTTAAGTCTAGATCATGTCGGTAAGTTTCGGTAAGTTTTGTTAAGCAGCTGAAAATTTCGGTAAGTTACTGCTCCTTTAAGTCAGTTATATTT
>JAYMTA010006318.1:0-10513 GCA_036897625.1 Pelargonium cotyledonis
TTTTATTTGTGCTTTTGAAATTTGGAAGTCTAGAAACAAGCTTATTATGGAAGGAATAGGCAGAAGTTGGGTTGCCACTGTAGAAATGGTTAAAGTTCAGATGGATGTTGCCATTAAAGCCACTGCTTTAAGGATAAAAGGAGAGGGAGGCTCTTCGTCACAAGTCCCTAATCCTCGCATAGACAGTTTGGAGAGTTTGCTCAATTCCAAGGCCAATTTTGTGGTCTGCTGTGATGGGGCCTTTTCTCACGAGAAGGGCGGTATAGGCTGGGAGCTTTTTGACTCAGATCTTAATGTGATTGCTAAGCTTTGTTCCCCGGTTGAAGCTTCCAGTGCATACCATGCGGAGCTTTCATCTATCTTGTCTGTTCTAAAATTCTTAGTTATAGAGGTATCTCCAATTGTGGCATCTTGTGTGACTCGTTGTCTGTTTGCAGGGATATATCTCAGCTGCATTTTGACGATAGAGATGCGTGGGCAACTGGGGAGGATATTAGTAGTTTATTAAATTCTTTAGGAGTCTTTTGTTCGTGGACAACCAGACGGATTGTGTCTGGGGCTCACAACCTAGCTAGTCTGGGTCGGAATGATTTGTCGAAAATCTGGTCGATGTACTTATAACTCTTATTTCCGTTTTTATATTTATATGGTGGCTTTCAAAAAAAAAAAAAACAAATTGAATTACAGATGCTTCAAACACCTCAAGGTAGACTAAGGAGGGCAGCAAGAAGCCAAATCTTTCTCTCGGGCGTATCATACCTAGAACCTTCATGCATGCTTACCAATCGGTTATAGCACAAGAGTCTGGGAAGTTACCAACAAGGTGTAATTTTCTCGAGTGGCTTGGCGTTGGCGGTCTAGGGGCGGTGGTCTGGTGGGTGAGTGTCCCAATGGTCCCATACTCGGTGGCATAGAGGGCCTGTTATTTGGAGGGCCAAGGGTTCACTTTCTGGAGCTTTTTTCTACAATTTTTCAAGTGATAACACCCTTGTATTTCATGTCTACACTAATGCTAATGCCTAATTGGGTTGGATATCCCACAAATCAACATCTCTTATCTCTTGGCGTAGGAAGAAGCAGTTTGTTGTATAGCTTTCTCAAGCACAAAAGCAATATATTAAGCACTCCCTAACATGAACCTTGAATTACTCTAGCCACGTTGGTTATTCGGAGATATGGTTGTACAGTAATCAGTTTCCAACACCATCTACAGTGTCGATCACATTATCATTCAGATAGCTCATTATCAAGTCTTTCATGAACGTACCAAACACATTGAAAATGCTTGTCACTTCATCCACAACATCTTACTCAAGGAACACTCAATATCTCATTCGGGTCACTTCATCTGTCACCAAAGGCTATAAAACAACACCATACTCCATCCATGATACCATACTATAGAACCTTACTCCATGCAAAATACCAATCCTCTAATATAACCGCTTGATAAGGACAAAATCTCAAAATATATTCAATTTAGGTTTAATTACAAACAATCACGAAAAAATAAAACCAGCATTTGTAATAAACAAAAATGATATCTTCGTTCAAGTAAAATTGCAAACCAAGATTAAAATTCAAACATAACCAACACACGAAGGACTACTCTGTTATTGAAATAAACCTTACACAATCTCATAAATTTGTTTAACGATCAGTTTAAAGTGGGCCTGATTACAACACAAATTTCATTTAAAACAATCAATAATCAATATCTACCACAAACAATATTAGGTTTCAGGGTTAAGTACATATATATACTAAAATGTGGACAAAATTTTGGTCTTCCAAGGACTTCTAGTGTACAGTTTCTCTAGTGAATTTAAAAGGAACTCGACATTTTCATCTTTTACAAAAAAGATGATAGTTACCAAACTTCAATCATATATAGAAGACATCATCCAATTAAGGGTTGTCACAAGATGACTGCATAGCATATACCTTATGAATGGGCATCCAGCAGAAATTGATCCTTTGATATAATAGCTAAATCGGATTATGAATGAATTGGTTGGCAAACCGTCTTCTTATTCAGGGTATTGAAATTCAAGATCTAATTTCCTCTTTAGATGTGATCTGTCCGCACTGCAAAAGCAGAAAACAATAATCATCAACAATAATACATAACTAACTTTTATCATAAAAGATGATAAGAGTATACTGAGCACTCACTAAGGAGTAGTAACGAGTTGCAGCCTAAACAAACATCAGTAAATGGGACACTCTATAAATCATAAAAAAATACATCAATGCCCAGTTCCAACTGACACAAAACTTACCTTTTTTCCAACTTATAATACTATCAACAGGTAGATGATGGCTTTATTATATCAACTACATTCCATTAAAAACAGATAACAATGAAGGGGAGAAAAAATGGATTCATCAATTCTGTACTAAAGAATCAGGACAATGACGTGATACAAGACAAGAGGCAATTCAGATAATTTGCCAAAATCAGATTCAGAAAAGGTGCTCACCTCATATCAACATAAAGTTCATCAACTTTAAGAAGAAAACCTATGCCTTTTCACTTCTTATTAGGCTTCATAAGGAGTTCTAATATGTATGGTCAGATATTAGAGGACAGTCCTCAGACTTATAACAATAACTGGAGAAAGGAAGCCATGTTTAAAATCTCATAGCATAACTAAGCAGAATGATACCCAATAGCTATATCACAAAGTTAAGCACCTACCTAATTTAAAAGAATGCGCATAAATGTAGAGAACCAAATGGCTAGAAAACATTACATACCCAGCAACAACAAGAAAGGCTGTCTTTTTTATTTCCCATTCAACAGAAAAAAATTAGCAATATAAGTTTCTATTCTCCTGCTCTTATGAACCTGCATTGATGTGCATAGTCGTTTTTTCAACATAGTTGTAATTAAAGTAGTACATGGATAAAAATCTTCCATGGTCTATGGAGTATTGACAAAGGTATGCTTCTATATCCTTAACTGCAACATTGATAGGAAAAAGACATCCTTTTTATCACAAGTTACTTTGGGAAAATGGACTGCTTAAACCTACTTTGGTTGGCTGCACTTCTTCAAATGCCCTTTGCAACTATAAAATCTATTTTCTTGGGATTCACTGAAACTTGTGTGTTGAGAGTGCTTCTAATAACACTACAAGAAACCCCTCTAATGCCACTTGAACAAAAAAAGGCCAGGCCATTAGCCCTGAAATCCGAAGAAAGAAAGAGCAATCCTAGTTTATCTTAATTCTTATTCGTTTACAATCAGAATTTGAGTGATTCTAGAGCAGCAGTAGTCAAAGACTTTTTAGTAAATTTATCAATATCCTTGTCAACAGACTTGTTTTCTCACAATTCCAACCTTTCCCTTGAAGAATACAGCTAAATGTTTACATTGACCTGTTTCTCACAATCAAGACTTTCCATTGAATTAATCAGTATCCTTGTAAAGCCACCTAGTTTAACAATTTCAATAAAACCTAAAAGAATACAGCTAAATTTTCACATAGGCATGCCAATTTTCAAGTCAACCATTCAATGAGCTGTTGGCAGCAACAAAATAGCCTTATCTAGAGTTTTGCATCCTAAACCCTTATTTATTGCCTTGTTTTCTGAACCATCATTAAGATCTCATTACCTTTTAAGTCTAACCAAAAATTAAATTTAAGATGGTATGGTGATATAAAAAAAAACAAAAAATAAAAAATGTGCAATTGTTCATATGTCATGTACTTCAAGTCTTTAACCACCATCTCTTTTGGAAATAGATACCAAGAATACATTGCTACCTAATGCTTGGAATCTTGATATAATGAACACAGTAAGTCTTTAACCACCATCAATTAAGTACTGTAAGTCCGTAACCACCATCTCTTTTGAAAATAGCTACTAATACACTACTACCCAATGCTAGGAACCTAAACATAATAAACACAGTATATCAAGTAGGTTATAAAGGCAAAAATTACTTCCATTAACCAACACAAGCCTTAAAAATGAAAAAGTAAATCATTAAATAAACTAAAATTGTTTTCTATGTTAACTAGATCCTTGCATAATAGTAAGATGCAAATGCAATCATATATCGCACTCGTAAATGCCATTTGCAGTCAAGTAAAAAATAACTTTGAAACCATAATGATAAAAGAATATCTAATAGAACTCTAAGACGAGTATTCATCACCCACAATAAATTTCCAATACCATACTCCATATTCCTTAATATAATGCCTCAGTTTTTTAGTCTAAACAACAATCAAGTCATTTTCCAAACAAAGTTGGGGTATGCTACATCAAATCTTTAGCAATACAACTTGGGGTTTTCAACTCAAATTTTCACCCTCCATTCAATTAAATATAATGCTATATCCTTCATACCATGTTTTTTTATCATTACTTCTCTCAAGTTTATCTTAGGTCAACCCCTTACCCCCCTTGTATCGTCTCCTAATTCAATTCATTTCTCACTTTTCCTCACTGGATCACTAGCCAACAAATGTTTTTCCTAAGATGGTTTAGGCTTCATTCCCAAATTTTAAGCATGTAAAGTATTAAATAAAAATTGGGTATTCAACTATAAGTTTAAACTTTTAACTGAGTTGGTTATTTACATGGTATCAGAGTCTTAGTGACCTATAGGCACGAATGAATCCAGAATGTTTATTCAGAGGGGGCAAAATAATTATATAATATTTTATTATATTAAATTAAATTAATTAATTAATTGCGAAATACGAAATAGATATATAATTAGAAAATTGTATAAAAAGCTTTGTAGCTTAATTGGTGGAGTGTTTTCATTATTGTCATAGAAGTCATTGGTTCAAATCTATTTCCAAATAGTTTGACTAGGGGAAGTGATGAAAATTTTGAAAATGTCAGTGGGGGCAAATGTGAAAAAATGTAAGAACAAATATAAAAATTTTAAAAATATTAGTGGGTATTTTTTGAAAAAAAAAAATTGAGTGGGGGCACTTGCCCCCAACTTGATCCATGTGGATCAGTCTCTGCATATAGGTCACATGTTTGAGTCCTGTTTGGGCCCACATGCAAAGCAATAATGGGCTTACACGTGAGTGGGCGTGTTAAATACAAAAATTAAATTGGGCCTTCAAAGTTGAGGTTAAACTTTTAGTTGAGCCAGTTCTTTACAAAGCCTATATTTTAAAAGTATTTTTTAATCACAAGAAAGTTGGTACAAGATTAAGGCTATTGATTTTCAACTTGAGCAACCAATACTTCTACACATGGTGTGTCTATGGAATTACAAAGGTTCAAAACCATTCATGCAGGAGGTAAGAGTTGTTATTTTACCTGTTAATTGTTGGCCTACTTGCAGGTCTTGATGCAAAAACAGAGAAATCTACTGACATTGGCATGTTTTCATTCTTGTCAGTATTTTCACCTGCCTGTCTCATATCACAAACTCGATCATCAGTCTTATCAGCTTGGTTAGCATTTCCTTCAAATCCTTGACGTTCTGGCATCACTCTCCTTGACTTTCTTGGAGGTGAAAGCACTGTGGGACCCTCATGTGGGTTGAAATCAGGAAGCCTAGGATTGAGAGGTTCTCGTTTTGGAACAGGTCTAGGGAGCTTATTCGGTTCAGTAGGGAGAGGTGCAGATGTAAAGTACCTATATACAACAGCAAAATGAGTATTGGCAAACAACGCTGTCTCTAGATTTTCCAAATTAAAAGTTCAAAATGTACATAAGATACCTGTGCTCTAATGCTTGCTGTGCTGAAATTCTAGCTTTGGGGTCATAAGTAAACATCTTTGACAATAAATCCAGAGCATCATCACTAGCTGATGGAAATAATGATCGCAACGGAGGCGCAGGAACGAATTGGTATTCCACATAATCAGGAAGGTATACCAAATCAGGCCACTGAGACGGTGTAGGAGTTCCAAAAGCTACAAAGATCTTACCTAATTGATCAATATCACTAGACCCCTATCAAACAAAAAAAAAAAACAAAATAATGAGGACCCCAGAGAAGCATACTTGCTCACGTGACCGCGGTAAAATGTATAAAAGCAGAAGAAAACATTATTTTAAAAAAACACAGCATAGGTTATAGAGCAAATTGACCGTCTACTATATCCTAAGTTAATGAATAAAAATAAATGAACGTAGGGATATGCTGTCATTAGACTTAAAGCTGTTTTTTAAAAGGATTTTGGCCTTATTGGCTGCTACTATTATAACTCAATTACAAGAAATGAAGGCCTGGAGACCCATTTGCGGTTTTGCCTCACCTAGCAAGTATTATACTTTATCTTTAGAATTTATTTGCTCTCATTCTTTGTTAGGACAGATGAGGCAGTGTATGTGGTGTTGCAAGAATTCAACTGTATATTTCCCACAATGGTAAATGTATCGGTGCATACTGAATTTATTTATTTTTCCTTTTGATAAGAAATCCATATCAAGACATAGTGCTCCGTCCAACAAAGAAGATAAACTATAACAAGACTCTTCCAATAAATAATTAAAAACTTCTAGTTGCATTTGTAGCATGAGACTGCCAAGAAAATCTTCAGTCTCCAATATTTTAGAAAGCAGGAACTATTACAAGATCTAACTATCATAGGCACAGACTAAGCGCATATAGAAAGCAAACACAACTTTGTCAAGTGTATCAGTAACCATGGAAATGTAGAGATACCTGCAAAAATGGTCGGCGGAGGAGAAGTTCTGCAAAGATACAAGCTGCAGCCCAAACATCTACCCCAGAACCATATTGCTTGGTGCCAAACAATAGCTCAGGTGCTCTATACCATCGAGCAAATACCTATTCACAAATAGGGTCATATAAGTTGATATCATAATAGAGCCTGCAGTCTTGAGTCCCATTGAGATGAAAACTTGATTTCAATATCAATTGGTGTAAAATAGATCAAGGGATCAATAGGTCTCAAGGTATGGATCAAAAAGTATGTCTCACAGAATTCCAGATTCTCTAACAATCAACTGTATGTACTAAGAACTTGCCTTAGGCCAGTGAGATCTAATATTAATCATAATGGTATAACACCATATCAATAATATATAAACAGAAAACTAATGGCTAACACATACAGCAAAATAAATAGTTAAGTTAAAGTGAACAAAAACAATAATTTCTGCACAATAGCTAAAATGTATACAACACTAACAGAAGCTAAGCATGTTTGCAGATTCAAGCATTCACATGTCTTTATGTGAAGCAAAGTCTACGATATCAAACATTATCATTAGAAATAATGAGACTGGTTATAGATACTATAAATGACTATAAAAACATACAAATTCTAGATTTTCTGTCCTATCAACCCTCAAAATTGAATATGCTTGCAGGAAATGAGGTGCAATTATTGGTGAGGTACCCAGGTAAACATGAATCAATTTCATAGTGTCAAGAAAGGCAACTTTGCAACCCAAACAGGATAGCACCATGAAGTTGCCAAGTAATGGCCCGGGTCCAAGGATAGTAATCAATAGGGATAATGCATTTACACTGATAAACCTGTGAATCGAAATAATACGATTTGCAGACAGATAATCAATTTTATGATTGCTTAAGATGATACAAACCTGGTGAGTGAATCTACGATCTGGACTCCCAAATATACGTGCTAAACCAAAATCTGCTAGTTTAAGCTGCCCATTAGGTCCTATGAGCAAGTTGTTTGGCTTCATGTCCCTGGAAAGCACAAGAACATACATTTGACGCAATATATTTTATAAAAACAGCATTACAACCTCACTTCCAAGCACAAAGAGGTTACCTATGCAGAACCCATTTTTTGTGGCAAAAAGCAAGTCCTTTCAATGTCATCTGAAGGAATGATTTTATGTCCCCTGGTGAAAGAAATATGTTTCGATCACGAATGACAGCCTCAAGGTCAGTCTCCATAAACTCAAAAACGAGATGCAAGTTTCCTTTGTGAGGGAAAGCATCTATCAACTCGATGATATTTGGGTCTTTGAGCTCTTTCAGAAGTTTAATTTCTCTTAGAGCAGTAAAATTCACCCCTTCCTTTTGCTTCCCAAGGCGAATTTTCTTAATTGCAACTACTTGTCCTGTCTGCACAAGCCAGTCACTTATTTCTTAAGTATGAAATGAAAAAGTACCACAAAAACAACTATCAGTGAACAATCAGCCACAATATGCCAAAAACCAAGTCATTATTAATTAATTGCTATGTAAATTCTAAGACCAAACGTAACAAATGAATGTTTTGAAACTTTCTACCCAACAATCCCTAGTTAAGATGTTTCACGTAACTCGGATCATATGTAATTACATGAAACTAAGATAATATGAAAACATAATTGGAATCCTGAGACACCTAGAGAAATTGCATTACCAATTCAGCAAATGAAAGAAACACACACACACACACACACACACACACACACACACACACATATAGATAGAGAGGGAGAGAGATTTACCCGTTTTATCACTTATATGCACAAAAATGGCTAGCCTTATGAATAATTTTACACAACTTGTTCAGAAAAATAACAGATAAAAGAAAAACTTTGAGGTGTTCTACCCATACGACATCATAGTTAAAATATATATATAGAAGAAAATTGGAATCGTTCAATCCAGACAATTTCTTCTAAAAATTGAAACAAAATTTTAACAGAAAGGGCGCACAAGCACTTTCCAAGAAGAAAATATAGTGCATAATAGAGTACATCCTGATCAAAGAAATTAAAGAATTTGAAGCTCTCCATCTCACAAAAAAAAAAATTAAATGCATACAGAAAAAGAAGTTTAAAAAATTAAACTTGGTCACTTCACAACTTTCCAGAACATAATTCCAAATTAGGTTGAAATAGACAACAAAAACCCAAGAACACAGAAAACCTTGAGATGTCCAGTTCCAGTTCAAACTAATAATTAAAAATTCCCCTCACTATCAGTGTCTAAACAGACATAGAGTAACACGAATTTCAAATCCTTAACCCTAAAAATCCAAATACTGGTAGTAGAACAATAACAACTAAGAAAATGGATTAATAAGCTTACCTTGGTATCAATGGCTTTGTATACGACTCCATATGTTCCTTCTCCGAGGACTTCGCGTTTCAGATACCGATCGGCAACTTTCTTTGTTTGATCGGTTCCTGACATTATTTTTTCTGTCAAATGGAATTTAGTCAGTAATGCTGAGTGTGGGATAAACTACAAAAGTTAGAATTGGGAAAAATCTGTGGGAATCATTTTCTCGAGAAAACTAGGTTTCTGTTTGTTCTCTGTGAAATAAAGCCGTTGAGAAGGGTTAGAGAGGAGGGAGGGACTCGGAACTGAGTGCGGGTATATTTGTGAATTTTAAAGCACGAAGGGCTATTTTCGTCATTGGATCCCGCTCCCCTGCACTCACTAGATCAGAGCTGGCCAATCGGGCATCTATCCGGGTCGTCGCCCATATTAACCCAACTTGTTGAGACATCGCGTCAGGATTCCTAAGAAGTTCAATAAAAAAAAAAACATACATACATAGATACATACATAGATACATACATATATATAGATATATGAGTAAAAAGAATTTCAACCAACAAGTTAGTGGCTGAGACTCTTCACCACTGTTTTGTTTCTTAATAGCTTAACTGAATCTCTGGTATGGTTTTTGTTGGGGATGTTATTTTTTACTGTGGAATTAAATGAGAAACTTATCTAAAATTGTGCACTGATTTTTATATTTATTAAGCATTTTTTTCATGACCATTAAAAAAAATCAATGTGAATATGTAATCTTCCACTCATGATCAGTATTGATGGTCATCTTCTTCTTCACTTCCAAATGTTGTTTGTTCCAACTCATTTTTCAACAATCCATTAAAGCCACCACCACAAACACTACAGTCAAAAACCAATCTATCAAAATAAACATTGAGTTGCCACCGAAAATCACTTGAAATGCCACTACAAAAAAACAGCTTATCTGCGACAGATTTTGCTACGAACCAAATCTGTCCCTGATCAGCGATGAATTTGGCGACGGAAATGGTCCGCCGCAAATCAGTGACAGGTATTTTATATCAGCTATGGAAAGTCCGTCGCAGATAGCGCGGGACCAGACCCGCCCAAAAAAAATTTGGCGCCAAAAATTGACTAATAGAAACGACGTCATTTTTAGTTTGTGGTTGACTATCAGCGACGGAATGGCCCGTCGCTGATTCTGTCGCTAGTCGGAGAACCAAAACGACGCCGTTTGATGTAGTGCATGACTAACTTAAAACGGCGGCGTTTCACTGTCGTTTGAAATCAGCGACGGAATATTTCGTCGCTATTTCCGTCGCTGGTTGACGATGAAAAGGTAAACGACGTCGTTTTGTCCTGTTCCATTTTCACTTAGCGAAACAGTAACGTTTTGTTGCGTTTTGGATCAGCGATGGAAACGTCCATCGTTGTGTCCGTCGCCGATTTTCGCTCAAAATAACGAGTTGAGCTTCTTCTTCCTCAGACCAGATCTCACCCCATCGTCGTTTTCTCCCGCCGTTCGCCGTCGTCAGGTTAGTAGTG
>JAYMTA010006319.1:0-10513 GCA_036897625.1 Pelargonium cotyledonis
TTTCACTTTAATTGTTTTAAATGATTGTCATTATATTTATAAAATATGAAAAATATTGAAAAAATCATAAATTTAAAGTTAGATTATTTGATTTTGACAAGCGATCTCCAAAAATTGATGGTCGGAGGTAGTGGTGATTCAATTGGTCAACTATGAAAGAAGGAGCATGAATTTATTTATTTATTTTGATAAACAAGCGAGGTTCAAGCATGAGATCTCAAAAAAAGCAACCGTCCTAAGTCATTTGCCTCGCTGATGGTTGTTACATTGTTTGAAACCTAAAAGATAAAACCAACAAAAATATATAATCAAATACAATAAATCAAAAACACTAATGGACAGTTCGTTCAGCTATTTTCAAATAAAGTTCTAAGAATTTAGGGACATATTGGATATTTTAAATCCCTATGTTTATTTAAATGCGACAACGTCCAATATGATGAATAAATTTTAAGTTTTCTACTCCAAGACGACATCCAATGTTTGGCAGGTATTCAGCACTAGGAGCAAGCATATGAAGCACAAACAACAAATTCTATGCTTGCCCCCAAGATGACGTCCAGTGATTAGCGTTTATCGTCCTTAGGGAAAAGATCTCAAATGCAAACAATAAATGAAACACTCACCCTAGAGTGAAGTCCAACTATTGACGTTGTACACCCTCAAGTGCAAGCAACAAATGCAACACTTAATTATGGGATGACGTTGAAATCTCGACGTAATTCAACAAACACTCACTATTGAGACAATGTCCAATGCTTGCGATGTTTGTCCTCGGGGGAAAACATCTCAAGTGCAAGCAACAAATGCTATTCTCATACCAAGACAATGTTCAATGCTTGACATTGCAATAGTAAATTTTCGATAAAGTTAACTAACAAAACAAAATTTGATAATTCATAGTATATAAAAGTTTTTATTTTTATTTTTTTAAAATATAGTAAAGTTTTAACATGTGCTGTTAGGCCTTGTTTGGTAAAAAATTTGGCAGCTGGAAGTTGCTGCCACATCAGCAAAACTTCCAGTATGAGTTTGAAACGTTGTTTGGTAAAAAAAAAAATTCACAGTTTCCAGCAAAATAGGGTACCGTGCAGCTGGAAGTTGTGATTTTCTCACAGCTGAGAAATAACAGCTGCAGGATACTGTAACAGCTGCAGCACTTGGTGAAAGACCATGTTGCCCTTAACTCCATTTCACTTCCATTTCCAATCACCAAAAACTCCATTTTTAATGTAATTAAATGTAAGATTTGGTTGAACTAGAAAGTATTTTGTATTTATGGAATGGTTTATAAAAGTTAAGTTCATGAATAGAAATTGAAGTTTCAAGAACTGGAATTTATTGAAAGCCATAGCAAAGCTTGCTAAATATCATTTGCATTTTCAAGGTAAACAATTCTATATTCAATTTAAACATTATTTTTGGTTATCTATAGATTTGTGAACAAATGATGGTGTAATTATGTAGAATGTATGTCCTTCATATTGTTATCTTTTAAAGTAAAGATAGTATGTTGTTATTTCATGAGCAATGTGAAAAAATCCAGAAATAGTCGACTGTTTAATTTTCAGCAGTCTACTGTTTTTGTTCTGCAAATAAAATGACTTTACTATGTTTAGTATATTCAATGTCGTATGGTCGACTAGTTTACAGAAACAATTGATTGTTTCTTCTATGTTCTTATAAATAGTTGTTATGTATTTGCATATGTATGAGTTGGTTATCAATTTGAAAACTAGTTATGAATCATAGTATTGTATGAGTAATACTCGCCACCATTTGTGAGTAATATATACCCCAATAGCATACCCAAAATCATTAGAGTACTCATACACAAAATGATGAATAACAATTTGATTGTCTCCTTAACGAACCAAATACTCGCCACAATTTGAGGGAGACGGCCACAATGGCGATTTGAGGGAGACGACCAAAACGGCGAGAATATAGCTAAAACAACAACGTCTACTTCTTTGCTTCATTATAACCTAACATTTCATTTTTTTTTTTTTTATTAAATAATAATTATTTAACTAAAGAATAAGTTTTATATGGCTCAACCAAACCAATCCATACTCACTTGACTTTTATAATACAAACCAGCCCAAAAAATATCTCCATATCAATTAAATATTTCAAGGATAATTTAGTTAATTTTATATTTTATATCTACTTTCAAATTTTTTATTAAATATATAATTTCATCGTATCTTTTTGCAACTGTTTCAAGTCGTCAATTTACAAAAACATAATTGCTTTTTTTTTAAAATTGCTTTCAGCACATCCCTCCACTTCCACTAGCTTACAGCAGAATCCCAAACAACCACTTAGTGACAATTAGATGGAGGCACCCATAGTCCATCGGTGAAGGTGGGGAGTAGAGAAGAAGAAGACAACGAGAGAAATAGTGTGTAGCGAAACTAATGAGGCCGATTACGAAGTTCAGTAATGGCGTGAGGTCTGCGATGGTGGTGATCGGAGCTCTGGCTTTTGGGTATTTGTCACTCAATTTAGGGTTCAAGCCATATCTCGAGCAAGCAGCCGCAGCTCACCATGCTCTTCAACCTCCCACTGATCAACCACAAGACTCGTCAATCTCAACCACAGATTCATAGCCAGTACCCTTCTTTTTCTCTAAATTAAATTTCTATCATACTAGTTTGTTTTGCTCATAATTTGTAGTTTCTCAAACTCGAGATTTTAATGCAGTTGAATCTTTCAAAATACCATTTTTTTCCTCCAATTTGTATTTTTTATCTTCTTCTGGAAATTGGGTGAGTCAGAGAGAAATCGGAGACTGCCATTTGTTTTGGATCTGTAAAGCAAATTTAGGAGAAAAGACCAACCCTAACATTTCAATTTGAAACAATAGTTAAACCTGTTGGAATCTGCAGTGCTAGTTGTGTTTTGTCCATATTCTATCTAGATAAAGAATCTATATTGGGACTAAGTATTGTTTCAATTGAAATGTTTAGGAACGTATATTTTTATGAGCTTGTCTTGACAATGCTTGAATGTGTATGGTTCATCCCGTAAATAGTAATCCTTACATTATGCAAAAACTTACACTAGTAGTTGTATGGCATGACATTGTTCACTAGGTGGTTAGCTATATCAGCATACCAAGGTTTGTGGCTATTACAAGAAGCTGCTTGTAAGAGAATTAGTCATTAATCTCGACTCTCGAGGTTGAAACTCGCATTCCCTTTAGAGAACATCTGACTATTTGAGATCAGTGATCAACCACTTGATTCATAATCTCAACTCTCGAGGTTGAAACTCACATTCCCTTTAGAGAACATCTGACTATTTGAGATCAGTGATCAACCACTTGATTCATAATCTCGAGGTTGAAACTCACATTCCCTTTAGAGAACATCTGACTATATGAGATCAGTGTTCAACCACTTGATTCAAAATCCGTTTCTGCTTCTTGGTTCTGAACTAGGTCACTTCTTTGTAATCGTGAGGTCTTTGTACACGTTGCCTTAGTCCCAATAAAACGATAATTCACCTTTTCAAAAAGCAAAAAGTACACGGCTATAATTCTTTGTTTTTGTGGCCACATAGTTGATCTAAGAATTCAGTTTGGATTGGAAAATCAAACTGGACAGTTCAGCCCAAATTGAACTCCAATCAACTAGATTTGGAATCAATTCGGTCCTCAATCCAAATGTTTTTTTAGTTTCAAGCTTTGGTCCATTCCAAACCGGAAATCACATTGAACCAGCTAGTTTGTTTTTACCAAAACACAGTTAGGCAATAACTTCAAATTCTATGGCATAGTAAGTTAGAGCCGCCACTACTATCCTTCAAGTTTTCTGAAGCATCTTGCTCCAATCTTCTCTCTTTTGAATCACTATCAAGTTCACTTCTCTCTTTCTTAGCCACAAACATCATACATTTATTTATTTATTGGCATGTGTTCCTAGAGGAAAGCTTTCTTTTCTATTTCGACCTCCCAAACTGAAAATTCATGGAGTTGTTTGATTATGAAATTTCTTGAAGTATGCTAGCTGCTTGTGGATCTTTGTATTTCAATTGGAGTAATTTAGAAATATAGGTCATGGTCCAAAAATTTCAGTAAGTGCAATTTAGAGATATGTTTGGTTCTTGCATGTATTTGTTGGTTTTATTTTATATACCCATTGCACTGGATTCTTGCTTCAACTGTAGGTTTGTAGAGTTTCAGCTCCTGGGAAATCAAGGAATGTTATGGTTTCTATTTGTATGTCATTGCCTTTCTTACCATATAATGCCTTACAACTTGAACTATGGGTTATCTAGATAGAGATAGGGGAGTGAATTGGTGTAAGATAAGCATTCCAAGCAAAAATGTGATATCGGTCTATGCATTCCATACCTATATGACTACACTCTAGAAATTGTCATTCTGGTTGGAGGCGATTCATTGTAGGTGGTCGCAGAAAAGTGCACTAGTCAAAAGTAATACTCCTTCCGTCCCAAAATGAGTTTTCTTCTTTCTATTTTGAGAAAAATTAAGGAGAAGTTAGTTAGTGTGATATATTTACTATTGTATCATCATGATCATGTGTTGAGATATCCTAGCTAACTTTTTATAAGGATATTATTGACAATTTATGCATAACTAATTTACTAGAAAAAGAAACAAGACACTCATTTTAAGACAAAAATGTAAAAAAAAAAAAAAACAAGACACTCATTGAAGCAAAAATGTTCAAGTGTCGATTCTTAGAGAAATAGAGTTTTTGGTGTATCAAGACTATTTGGACAATCACTAAGTACTTCGAGCGAAAACCTAAGGCTAGGAACCCATGTGCATGCTTGGTGATATTAAGATGTGAAATTGCGTGTATGCTTGTTTTATTCTAATGATGGAACAACGTGGGAATTCTATTCTTCACTTAACTATCATTTGGCGGAATTGTAAGGCGACCTTAGCACTCTACAACCAAGCCCTCTTGAACTTGACATAACATATGTGGACTCATGTTAGTTCTTTCTCGAGTGATTCTACCTTAAATGTTGACTATCCTCGCGGACAGGTGTGTGTCTAAAGCAAATGTCCATTCATCTCAACCAAGAAATCGCTTCTACATACTTGAGAGACTATTAATAGAATAAATATTTTTTTTTAATAATTTTTCCATCATACAATCTCTGTTAGGGTTTTAATAAGCTTGACCTAGGAAAAATGAGGATAAAACCTATATTATGCAAATGTGTACAAGTGAAAAAAGGTTATACCAATCCTCCAAACATAACATATATATACACAAATAAGTCAATGAAAGATCAAAACATCATGCTCATATCATCCTAATAATAATGGTTGGACCAACGTGAGTTGGCGCAAGTGGTCAGCGGTTTGTTGTCGCTTAAGTAAGGTCTCGGGTTCGAGATCTTGTGTATGCAAAAAACTCCGTTGGGAGACTCACCCATCACTGATAGGTGCGCCACCCGAGCTAGATCTGGATGTAGTTGGGGCAAAGCTCCGATGAATCAGATGGGCAACAAAAAAACAATGGTTGGAGAAGAGTATTTGGTCAAATTAAGACATTTGTTACAATCAAGTGGATGAAGTAAAATTCTATGTGATAATAAACTATCCCTTAAGCTTATTAAAAAAAAAAAAATTATCCCTAAAAATCACAACATCAACATTTTTTAGAATATATATAATAATTTTTCTTTTTCATTACTCTATAGAAGAAGATATTATAGTCTTGACAAAAGGTAAAAATATTTTCTTACAATGGACATATTTCTTCAATTATCTTTAACAAAATATGATAACATGTAACATTGTCAATTGACCTTCAACAAATTCATCTCTCTCAAATTCTTCTTATTACAACATGCAATGTCAATAACTTTTTCACCATTTTTCTTCTTTTTGATAATATTGTTGTCCGCTTCTTCACTTGTTATAGATTCTTGATCATCTAAGGAGTACTCATCTTCATCTTCACCAAACGATTCTTGATCAGAGGAATAATCATATTGCTCGCTAAAAGATTCTTGATACGAGGATGAATCGTTGATAGATTCATCATCCGAGGATGAATCATACTCAATATCGTTGCTTGAATAGTCTATATAGGAGGAACGACTATCTTCATCGCTTGTTTCTCCGATCGAGGAAACATCATCTTCAAACAATAATTTCAAAATTTGCTTAAAACTTTCCAATGATACAACATCTTTGGGAGTGGATTCAAAATATTTGATAACCTTTTGAAAGCTCTTCAATGAATTTTGTCTCCAAATGTTTGACCAAGTATTTTCCATCTCGTGCAAAGATAATTATCGAGTAGATATGATCAATGTTTCCAATTTTTATAAATTGGATCTACAAATGAACATAAATGCTGACTAGAACTGCATCACCACAAGAATGGGTCAAATTCTATTCATAGTAGATAAGGAAAAAGTCAATAACAAAAATTATTCTTGTAGTAGAGAGTACAATTAGTAAAAGAATGGATGATTATCATTGATTATGCAAACTTAGAGCTTTAATAAAAGGGTTAAAGGTATATTTGGTACCTAAAGTTTGGTGGAATACCAAATTTGATACTCAACCTTTAATTTCACCAGACTTAGTACTTATATTTTGATTTTGTACCAAATGTGATACCTGCCGTCCGGTTCCGTTACCGGCTCCGTTAGTGGTTTGCCAACTGTGAAGTTCGTGCTGACGTGGAGAATAATCAATAATGTGGGAAATGAAGTGGACATATTATGGTGACGTGGCATGCCACGTCATCAATTCATTAATTGACATGGCATTCTTTCTCTCTCTCTCTCTCTTTCAACAATCCATCCTCCAAATTCAAATTAGAAGCCTAAATTATCTGATTAAATACAAATCACCAATTCATTAAGGATTAAAGAATTCAAATCATAATATACATTACTGCCAAAACCCCAACCTCCTGCAACAACCCAAAACCCCATCCTCTGTTCCTCTTCTTTACTCACAATATACATTACTGTCAGAATCATAAGCAATCTAGTTCTTATCAACTAAATGACAAACAATATATTCAAACTTAATCCATTTACTACGAATCATCTACTATCTAATTTCTAATCCATCATCTTCATCGATCTGCACCGCCACTGAGCTCCAAAGGAGTCGTCGAGCACGTCACCGTCTAGCACCGCCATCGATTGTTTATTTCATATACATATATAAATTGAGTGTGTTGTGTGAAGTTCTAAAATGTTCAGATTTATTAGCAGCATATTCAGCTTTCATATATTATATTAACAACTGATGCAACCTTTGATGATGATTTATATATTCCATTTGATGCGTTATGGTGACAATCTTGTTGAAAAATGTACATGTTCGACTTTCACGATCAATCTATTACATTATAAAATTCGTAATCGCACAAGAAAAATACTAAGTTGCAATCATAAATAAGAAACTAAGGATTGGAGCAATCAATCAAAAAGAGGTGAAACCTTCATGATCCGATGAATTTGAGTCGTCGCAAGGTGAGTGATTATGTCTACCTTCGTAGGATGTTATCACCATCCGACAATCTTCCGATAGTCGCTCAACCCTCTTTTTCACTCGACAATTACTATGTGTGCACCGATAATAACTTCTGTCATCAACTCCACAAATATGAATTATGTTATGCAACTAAAACAAATACGTAGCTTCAACATATTTATGCTCACTTGAAAATAATTTGTACACACACATCTTATATATTTGATCGTTCAACATGGCAAGTTCGACAAACTTAAATTTTAGATCTAGGTAAATAAGGTACTATCTACCAAGAGATGTTGAGACAAATCGTTAAAACATTTTGAATTTCCTCTGAGGTCTTGATCGAGTTCGAGTCTCCTTATCGACGGTATATATAGGGTGGGATTTTTGGGGTGGGGGTGACTGCCCCATCGAGTATGATGCCCCGTTGCTTTTAAAAAAAAATTAAGATACTATATCCGTCTCAAAATAATAATGTTTTACTTTCTACTTTAAGAAAAAATAAGAAGTTAATGTTGTATATTTAATCTTTCATCACAATGGACATGTGTTCTAACAAACTCAATAGATAGATACTAATTATACTGACATTACTATCTAATGCAAAAGTAACTTCCTAACAAAAGGAAACAAGATACTTGTAACCAAAATTTAACTCAAACAAGACAATTATTTTAAGACGGATAAAATATATATATTACAAGATACTCATTTTATCCTACCAAAATATTGATAATCACAGATAGATTACATGTAAGAAAAATATGTGTCTCAGTTGTAGATTAAACCAATTTTATTATGTTGTCATAATTCTATTGTGGTTCATATTATAACTAAAATTACCGTTTGGTTAATTATAAGAAAAAAAGTTAAAGAAACGTTCCGACGTATCACCTAATGATCTTCTTGTTAGTGGGAAGTTCTATGAGTCATTTGTTACAACCATTTCACTTATGAAATCGAATGGAAAGACATGTATGACTTTACATGAAAAAAAAATAGATAGATGTGTGGTTAAAATTGAAGAAAAAGTGGCTTGTAGTAGAAAAAAAGAAGAGGAGTGAAGAAAAATAGATGTGAAAGAAATAATTCCCTGGCTAGCTAAAGAACAAAAGAAAACAGCAAAACACAACAGCAACATATCATAATGAAAAGTTTGAAGTTTTGTATATAGTTATGATACACTCTTTTTCTCAACACCAACTGTGTGTAGACAATTTGCATCCCTAAGATCATACACAAAACCTGCAATTTTTTTATATTTTGATTTTGATTTTCTCCTTTTCTGTTTGGCAAGGCATGAAATTTAGAATCTAAGCTAAACCCCACCACATATATATCCACCTTATGCATGCATCATTAACATTGCTTTATTTAATTATTTAAATGTATAGTATAAAGAATCTCAGCCAAACCGATATAAATTGGTTTGGACTCTTGCCAAGAGACAGCTAAAATGAATTCGGGCGGGACACTCTGCTTTCAAAAAACTTATCTCGAAACGGGTATAAATATTAATCATTGATGTGACATCACCTGATTAATCATAATTTATTGGCCGAGAGTAGTCTTCTCTTTCTATATATATTTGTAAGAAAACCTAGCTGATATATCCAGCAGCAGTGTGGCTTTAATATTGTTCAACTTGTAATGATAGCTAATATTAGAGACAGTCATGGATCATATGATCATGGTACGGACTTCATCAACTAGTGGCTGAGTTGTTGCCCACGGATTTATTTACTTTTTTTTTGTTTCTCTTTCAGGTGGGATGTCCACCAATCACAGTACATATGCATATATATATCGAATTAAGAGATTATTATATATATATCTATATAATTTATTCTGTGTTGTGTGTTCGTATAGCATGTCTGAATGGTGCTATAATTTTTTTTATTAGCAAGCATACCAACACCAAAGTTTAAATTTGAGACATTAAAAGATAAATATTGCTATATATACTCACGATATGAAAATAGTGTAGTAGTAGTAATAATATACATGCATGATCTATAACAATTGTCAATTTTTTCCCTTCAAGTTATATATTCTTTGAATTTTAAAAACTATTTTTGTCACTGACATGTTTGAGTTAAGTTTTTGTCATAAAACAACGTCTAGACATGCATAAATTGTTAATAATATTTTTTAAAATAAAATACATCGTCGGAAAAGAAAATTTATGTTACTTTTTACTGTAAGAGTTATATACAACACTAACTAATTTTTTCTTAAACTTAAAAGGTGTACACTTATTTTGAGACATAAAATAAAGAACATCTGAAACATTTAGGCCCCGTTTGGAGGTAGAAAATTGCATAAAAAAAATTTAAAACAACATATAAAGAGTGAAGGATCTGAACTTCTAAACTTTAACATAAACTAAAGTATAATTAACTCTTTGGGAGAGTTTCTCCGCAACCTCTAATTTAATGGATGGAACTTTGTTTGATAAACTTTTCATTTACCAACAAAAGTGCTTTGTGAAATAGATTTCTTAAGATAGGAATAATAATAAACAATACAATAAGAAATCATAGAATAACTCCAATGAAAGAATCGAGAAAATATTAACACCATGCCCAAAGTCATTGAGAATTAAAAAAGCTACGTGATAACTTAAATTGCTCCACGTCCTCGTATATGCTGAGAGTGCACACGCGCACACATATGTATAAAGCAAAAATTTTAAACAAATAATTATTTGGCTCCATTAATTAACGAGGGCTGAACATATCATTACATTAAAATATTTGGGTCGCGGGTTGCTCATCTCCTACAAATTTACTTGGGTGCTTATATAAGTGAATTTTAATACGGTGATATCATCTCATTAGCATAGTTTAAACTAAGAAAAAAAAAATAGTTTAGATTATTCTCTCTCTCTCTCACTCTCTCCTCTTATATAGGTTTATTACACATACCTCTCCTAAAGATTATGATGTAACTTTTACCATCCTTGAAGATGCCATTTAACGTGTAATCCACTTTTTCCGTCAAAGTTAACGAAATATT
>JAYMTA010006320.1:0-10510 GCA_036897625.1 Pelargonium cotyledonis
GTTGGCAACCCGAAGGCCGACCCCCGGCGGGAAAGCCCCCCAGAGGCGGCTACAACTATACTCAAACGCTAGCAGAGACAAAGAGAGGCGGCACTAAGATTTTTTGAGAGAGAGGCTAGGTATTACAGACTAAATCACTAGTTTACTTATATTTTGTTGAACAACTTGATTCTTTTATTATTTTTAATTTCTCTAACCTAACAAAAATGTTGTTAATATACAACTTGTATGGTGTTCAATATAATTACAAGTTAGAACTAACGTGTACTTCACATCTTGCAAGCACTTAAGGTGAGATTTGTGGTTAAAATACTTTGGATTTCTTATGAGGTCTCGAGTTTGAGCCTTCTTGTCGACAATATAAGGTGAGATTTGTGGGGTAGAGATAAGAGTGACGCTACCTTTAGAGAGTGATAAACATTATTACTTTGAGTATGATGTCATGTTGCATATCAACATAGAAAAAAAAACATAATGTAATGTTAATGTGCTTTAGCGAAATCGCATATTCTATAGACGCTAACCTTTCTCATGATGAGGTGACATACACTCTCTCATCCTTAACGTCAAAAAATATATATATTAAGTATTGGAGATTTCGCATATTCTGTACTGCTTTGTTATTGTAATCTTTTTACATTAATAAAAGTACCAATTGCCGATAGAAAAAAAAAAGTATTGAGATGCATGCTCAAAGTGACACTTAAATTCATGAGTTTCAAAATAAGACGTCTAAGCTTTATTAATTGATAGCTAAAAGTCTAAAACTAAACATAAGAAGAATTGTTATGAAATAGAAGATCGGAGAGCCTGTGTTGCTCAATCTGAGAAAAGATTTGCCCTAGATTTCCTACTCTCTAAATAATAATATATATTATTAATAATAAATGCATGTTTAATTAAAGTTGGACTAATTAAAATAAAATAATTAAAATAAATGCATGTTTAATTAAAGTTGGACTAATTATTAATAAAATAAGTATAAACATCTGTCTTATTTGCTGGGAAGATCTGGATTTATTGGTATGAGTAACAAAGTCTACCACACACATGAGTTGTTGGAATTATTAACATTATTTTTGGTTGAACCAATAATGTGCAAAATTTTCAAGAATTATGAAACCACTAGCCTTCAATAATCGATCATTCCAAATTTTCAACACCTGAGTTTTTTCTTTCACGATTTTCCCAGCAGCCAAACACAAATAATCAACCACTCCATTACTACCTACCAAGATACATAATTAACCAAAACAAGAAATCCTCAGCATTAGAAATTAGAAGAAAGTAGAGACGTTTTTTTTTTTTTTCTTTTTTAAGTAGAAACGTTTAAGTGATGTTTATTTTCTTAAGTAGAAACGTTTAAGTGATGGGAGATTAATATTGTTTCTCTAATTAATTAAGATAATCTTCTTAATGCACTATCTACCTGGAAAAGCATGCAACAACTACTCCGGAACTGTATTTGCTAATTATGACAATTGTTCCAACCATAGGCGGAGCCACGTGTCAGCGAGTGGGGGCACGTGACCCCACTCAATTTCATAAATAACTTTTAAAAATTGTAGATTTTTTTTGTTTTATGTGTAAAATAATGAAGTGATCCTATTAAAATAAGGAAGTGACCTTATGCCTTCATAGTTATCGTGTATGGCATTGATTGTGTGGGTGAGTGTTTTTTTAATTCTTGCTTTATGTCATAATGCAGTGGGGTCCACAAAAACTTACATTTTATATATATAATAAAATTATCTAGTATTGTGATACTATGTATTAGTAATTCAATAGAAAATAAAAACATCACCAAATCATAAAAAATAAGTAAGAGAAAGTGAGAAACCGGTAAAAAAAGAGGAAGACAAGGATCCGCCCCTGGTTCCAACTACCTATCAAATTTCATGTGCAACACCAGCCGAATTTGGATAGAATTTTGGAAGTTAATTCGTGTTTACAGGTTGTATTCGTGTCATGTTAAAAATTAAGTGTTATGTTAAATAACTCATCTCAAATTCGTTTGATTATTAAACGAGTTGAATAATACAACACAAACACGATTTATTTACAAGCGGATTGATACGATATGACACAACTAACAAAATTTTTTTTTATTAATGTCACACTGCTAACACATTTAAATAGTTTTGTTCAAAATTACATAGAAAACAACACATTTAAAATAACAATGAGGTGATATTGACCCGACCCAACCCAATATATTGACCCATTTAATTTATTTGTCATTTTTACACTTTAAAATTTTATGTTCTTATATATTAATTGGTGGGTAAATAAAACTATAAAAGCACATTACACGTTATCAAGAGTAAAATGTATATCAGTTGACTAATATAAGGTTACATCAGTCACAACTTAAGAAAGCCAATGATGTGATGACACCTCATTTAAAATCACTTATACCCACCCAAGTGAATTTGTGGAGGCGGATGTTGGGGGGGGGGCGCCCCCCGTCTGGATTTATGATTTTAAATGAGGTGTCATCACCTCATTAGTCTGACTGATATAAGATTATATCAGTCAACTGATGCCCATATTACTCCGTTATCAATTAATAAACATGATAATTAAATGCATATCTTCTAGATTATAAATAATTGGAATAAGGTTGGAAATAGTCCCCCTACTATCCAAAAAGTTTGGATTTAGTCCCTAAACTATCAAATGTTTGGATTTAGTCCAAAGTTCAGACAAGTGTTTGGTTTAAATCACAAGTTGGTCAAAAACGATTAGCGGAAGGACAAATCGTTAAATGACGAGACGGAAATCGTTAAGTCGGTCTTTTTTTATTTTTCATTTTTCTATTATCTGATGTGGCAAAAACGTGGCACCCATGGAGTGTGCCTCCCAACACGTCATCAACGTGTTTCTTTTTCCTATCTCTTGAATGGTGTCGTTTCAACGTTCTCTCTTTTCTTCCCAACTGAGACCAGTCGAAGAGCTGTAGACGACGAAGATATAGGAGTGAAAGGGAAAATGCGTAACTGATTGTCGAGGAATAGTGACAGAAGATTCTGTAGTGAGCAATAGTGACAGAAGATTCTTGATGTTGTTGTGACTGGACACGGGCAAAACAAAAATCAGAGATTCCCAGGTAAGCTTTTAGGGTTTTTTTGGTTTGTTTATTGTTTTTGTTGGTGGGACAAGTTGTCTTTTAGGGCACTCTACACTATGCATGGAATTTGTTAAATTAGGATTGAAAATTTTAATTTTTGGAAGGTACTGTCAGTTAGGGTTTTGAAGTGAAATGTGTCTTTTTGTGGGGTTTGTTTGGTAATTGAATGTGGGTTGTTTGGTTATTAGATGGGTTACTTTATCTTTAATGTCTGGATGTGCACTTTGGCTATAAAATATTTATAATTGAGGTTGTCTTATGTTACTGTTTTTGACTTGGTCAGTGGTATTGGTAAGTGAAAATAAGTGGTCCAAGAAGGGCTTCTAATGGGGACAAGACTTTGAGGCTTAAGATCTTTTATGGTGGAGAATTTGGTATGCATTGTATGAAGTATATTGGTGGGAGACATGAAGTAGTGAAGGTTGATCCAGACAGACTCAATTTCTGGGAGATAATGGAAATAATTAGAGAGTTGGGTTATAGCAATGTTAGTAGACTATATTACAGATTTCCCAATAAAAGGAAACTGCCCTATGGATTGACTTTGGTGTATGATGATTCAAGTGTTTTGGAGATGCTACAGAATGTGACAAAACCTAATATGGAGCTTCAATTGTATTGTGAACATGGAGAGAGTATGCTAGCTGCACTTCATGACAAGATGCCTGCTAATGTAACAAGACACTCTGAAGTTTCAGCCTCACCACCCATTATAAATTATGTGGAATGTGGGAGTGGAATGAATGTGGAGGGGCAAGTTGTGGGAAATATGGACTGTCAATATGGGCTTGACTATGATGAGGGGGTTGATGAATGTGAGATACCAGTTTCAAAGGCAACCAGTATTGGGGAAGATGTGGCATTTAGGGCTATTTTAGCTAGGGCTGATGGTGTTGGGCCTGGTAATGATGCAACCAGTGGTAGGCCTGATGAGTGTCTTGGAGGGAGCAATGGGCCTCGTGCATGTGCAGAGAAAGAGGATAAAAATGGTGATGTTAGTGGGGCTTGTTCTATTATTGGGCTTATGGCTAAAAATGATACAGCTGTTGGAGATAATGAGCCAAAAACAGGTCCTGTTGAAGGCTTAAATGAGGTGCCTCAAGGTGAAAATGAAGCTGTTGATGTAGAAGATTTGTTTGAAGCTGCCAAGGGGCAAGATGGGATTGAAGCATACAATGTACAAGATGGGGTTGAAGCTAAAAATGTCCAAGGCACAGATGAAGGAAAACATGTGGTGGAAGATGGGATTATACCTGAGCCTAGTAATGATACTAGAAATGAAGCTGGTGGGAATGACAAAATAGATGGTAATGAAGCTGCTGGGAATGACAAAATGGATGATAATAAAGCTAGAAATGAAACATTGAGTGGTAAGGAAGCTGGGTATGAAACATTGGGTTGTAATGAAGCTGCAAATAATGAAGATGAGGTTAATGCAGAAGTAAATGAATCTGATTGTGAAGAGGACAATGCACCAACTGATGATGAGGAAGAAGAAAATGTAATTCTGGTTGATGCCGATGAAGAAGATTCATGTAACGATGATGAGGAATTTACCCTTGCAAGGAAAAAGATACAAGCAATGGTGAATAAAAGAAAGGAGATTGAAAAGGTAGCTGCTGAGGTAGATGTGCCTGACATGTCAGGAGATGATGAAGATGGAGACAACATTTCCATGGATGATGCACCACAAACTGAAGGCCATGAGGCAATAGAAACAGATTACCATGCTGCTGCTGAGGGGGGAGGACAAGATGAGGTAAATCTGACATTACGTAAGAGGCAACCAGTGAGAGGCATACAAGCAAAAGCAGTGTATTATGATTCAAGTGATGATGCTCCATCATTGCATACTGATGAGGAGGGAAGTGAAGTAAATAGAGCAATTAGGAGGGCAAAGGACAAGTCCAAGTTGTATGACCCTGAGAAGCCATTTAGTGGATTCTTTATTGGCCAACAGTTTTTGTGTGTGAAGCATGTGAGAATGGCAATAAAAAGGTACAGTGTGTTGAGGAGGTATAATATAGCTTATAAGAAGAATGACAAGATAAGGGTTCAAGTTAATGTGGTAATGAAAATTGTGAGTGGTACATGTATTCCTCATTTTCAAGAATAACAAACAGATAGAAATTGATGGCTTACAATGGGACTCACACTTGCAATAAAATCACAAGGAACAAGAGGCTAACTAGCAAGCTGATTTTAGAGGAGTTGAGGGATCTCATCCTAGAAATGCCAAACATTAAGGGTAAGACAATGGTGAAGCTGATATGGAAGCAGTTATATACCAAAGTAACTGTATCACAATGCAAGCTGGCCAAAAACTACTTGTTCAAAGATAGGCACAAGGAATTTAAGAGAGAGTACAATGACGTTTGGAGGTATGTTGCAGAGTTGAAAGCATCAAACCCTGGTACAACTGTAGAACTACAAAATCATTTTCTTCAACAAGGTGCACAACCCCATTTCAAAAGGTTATACATATGTTTTGAGGCATTGAAGAGAAGATTTTTAGGTGGCTGTAGACCTGCTATTGGAGTGGATGGCTGTTTTTTGAAGGGGGATTTCAAAGGGGAGTTGTTGTGTGCTGTTGGAAGAGATGGGAACAACCAAATGTTTCCTATAGCCTGGGCAATTGTTGAGATAGAAAGTACAAATTCATGGACTTGGTTTTTTGATCTATTGCGTAAAGATTTGGACATGGGTGAAGGAAGAGGTTGGACTATAATGTCTGACCAGCAGAAGGTAACATTTGTTCATTACTTTTTTCACAACATTTTCTAATCTGGTACAACTATGTTTGACTAATATTTTTGCATGTCATAGGGTCTGGTTGCTGTTGTGGAAGATGTATTCCCACATGCTGAACAGAGGATGTGTGTTCGCCACTTGTACGCCAACTCGAGAAAGACATACAAAGGATGGGACTTAAGGATAAAATATTGGGGTGCTGCCAAAGCATCTAATCTATGCAAGATGTGGGAGTCTTTGTCTGATTTGGCCGAGATGTCACCTGAGGGGTACGTAAGTTTATCTGAAAACCTTCATCCAAAGTTTTGGTGTAGGGCATTTTTCCCCACTCATTGTTGTTGTGACCTAGTTGATAACAACATTTGCGAGACCTTCAATGGTGTCATAATTGAGGCTAGAAAAAAACCTGTAATTAGCATGTTGGAAGACATAAGGGTGTATGTAATGAATATGATGGTACAAAAAAGGGCTCTTGTGAGTAAATGGAAACAAGATTGTGCACCTAGAGTTTTGGCTAAGCTTGAAAAGAATATTGATTTTGTTGAAGAGTGGAATTTTGAATGGAATGGTGAGGATGGATATGAAGTGTCTTGGAAGGATGAAAAATTTGTTGTGAAGTTACAACAAATGGAGTGCACTTGTAGACGATGGCAGCTCCGGGGTATTCTATGTCCTCATGCTTGTGCATGCATAGCACATGAGGGACATAATGTGCTAGATTATGTTTCTCATTACTATAAGTCCTCCATGTATATCAACACATACTCTCACATATTACAACCACTAAGAGGTATGCAAGACTGACCCATGTCCACATTGATGCCCATGCTGCCTCCAGTGGATCGTAGGATGCCTGGGAGGCCAAAGTTGCATAAGAGGAGAAGGGAAGAAGAAGAAAGACAGGTTGGAGATAAGCAAAAAATCTCAAGAAAAGGAGTGCACATGGTTTGCACTATTTGCCACCAGCCTGACCACAACAAAAGGACTTGCAAAGACAATCCAAATAGGGTGAGTCTATTGTTAGCAAATATCTATAAATGCATTTCATCGTTATATTGGTATGTTGATTATATATTGATTATATTGGGATATTGAAACAAGAAAGGTAAAGATGGCGACAATGGGCAGGCTAGGACATCCAAAAACAAAACACCTAAGGTAAGTTTAGGTTGTTAAAATACACATTAATATGCACATTGACATGCACATTGATTTGCAATACTATGTTTGGTGTTCCTTCATTAGGGTCAACATAAAAAAACTGCATGGGATCAGGGACAACCTTGTCCATCAAAAACCACAACACCAAGAGTAAATTTAAGACTTATGACTTCTGTTTTTGTCATAACATAAGCCAAACAATAGACTGAATCTTGTTGTTTATGTAGGGTGCACAGAACACAAGAGGTCATGATGGGAAAACTGGAACAACACAAATGCAGGCTGAAAGGGTAAGTATGAGTTTAGAACTTTTTTGTTATTTTCTAACTGAACCATCCAATGAAAGTATCATGTAATTAGCTTCTGTCTTGTAATTTTTGCAGCCTAAAAAAAGGCCTACTAAGGATCAAGCTACTGCAACTATCCAAAACACACCACAAAATATGAATGCCCCACCTGGCTTTGGTTTGTACATCAACCCAATAAATGGGACACAAGTGGTCAATGTATGTGCTGGAAGTACATTCAAGTGTTAATATTGGAGTATATTATATCATGCCTTCTCATGAAGCTTATGGTTTCTGTTATAATTGCAGCCTGGAAGGCCATCCCAACAGATTTTGGAAGGAGGAACATTAACCAAGAACAAAGGAAAGGGAAAACAGAAGGGCAAGGGTACTAAACAAACACTGGGAAGGAACAAGGCTACTAATCCTGTTTGGAAGCCTTGAATGTTCATTGAAGGCCATGTTTTTTTAATTTGTGTGTTTTGAAACAAGATTGTGATCAGGTTGTACTGTTAGGCCTTATTTTGCTTATGGTTATTTTGATTTGTTGCTGTATTGAGGTTTTGGATTCTGTCAAGGTTCAATGTAGCAAGTAAGACTTAATGTTCAGGGCTAAGTATTTTGAAAGTGAATATGTCAATATTCATTGCTCTGTATTTTGGAACAACTTATGGTGTAAACACTGCACATTTTCAATTGATCAATGTAAGATGTTTCAAACCAATTATAATGTACATGTTGTTGGCATTGAATGTTATGTTATGTTTCTATTCATTGCTCTGTTCATTTGCCCTGATTTATCAGGTGTTGGCATTCTTATCAGTAGCTGTGAACCTTAAATGTTCATTTAATGGTTGTCATGTTGTTTTGATGTTTTGGTTGTTGGTTACAGTAGGTGTGAATCTTAAATGTTCATTGAATGAATTTGATGCTATTTTTCTGGTTTTGGTTGTTGGCTTTAGTAAAGTTGATATGGTAATGTCAATTACTAGTTTCAAGCACATTCAACTATACTTAACCAAAACAGAATACAAGTAATTGAGGATTAAACCTTGCCTTCATTCATTCATTCCATGATTTTTACAAGATAAACATCCATTATCTGTTCTTCTAAAATAATATACACCATATGATAATTACAACAACAAACAGAGACCACAACTTCAATACTCCTAACCCTTCACCATGACTAGCTTCAACTTTTGAATCATTGGTGACTGTTGAGCAAATACTTGTTTGTTATTGAAAAGATGTGGTTAATGGATGAACTAGGACCATAAATCTGTTTTCTTAGGTAATTGACCTCTGCCTTCAATCGCTTGTTTTCCTCACGAAGGTCCTTCAACAAAGTGCAATAATGAGAGAATTGGGGGTGCTCTAGCTTCAGATCATACCATCTCCAAAATCCACATCCATCATCCTAACAGATTCACACAATAACAAATCGAAATCAAGAACAATTTCTTCAATACAAACCAAAATCATATAACTCTATTTACATACCTCCTTAAGGCAACAGAAGAACCTTCTTCCTAAATTCTCACTTGTCCAAGAAGTGACTAATGGAGCCCTCTTTCCACATTTTCAAAGTACCTTTGGTTCATCGTAATCGAGATAAGCTTCACGTTTGAATCTACCCATACGCAGGCTTTCCCTTTCACATACATTCACTGCAACCGTGTTGCTGTAGAGAAAGAAGGAGACATGAAAATCGTGCCTCCAACTAAAGAATAATGCTACAAATAGCGTTGGGGAAGAAGAAATAGAGATTGGGGAAGAAGAGAAGATAGTAGTAAAACGACACCGTTTAAAATAGAAGAAAATAAAAGAGGTTGAGTTCGTGATGACGTGTTGGGAGGCACACTCCATGGGTGCCATGTTTTTGCCACATCAGATAATAGAAAAATGAAAAAAAAAATCTAGGTTGGACCGACTTAATGATTTCCGTCTCGTCATTTAACAATTTGCCCTTCCGCTAATCGTTTTTGACCAACTTGTGATTAAAACCAAACACTTGTCTGAACTTTGGACTAAATCCAAACATTTGATAATTTATGGACTAAATTCAAACTTTTTAAATAGTAGAGGGACTATTTCAAACCTTATTCCTAATTAATTCTATTTCAGTAAACACTAATAATTTAATTATTTATTTTTAAATTTGGGAGGTGATAAATCCAAACCATGAAAAGTTAAATCCACACATTTTTCACCGTTACCACAAAATTGTCTTTATCTTATGTTTTTCTATTTGCCTTTTTTGCATTAAAATCTTAACATGGGACCCACAATAATGATAATTACTCCCATAATTGAATTGCAATTGCTGTAAAAAAATTGAATTGTAATTGTAAGATTTATTCGATAATAATAATTGCTTCGTTAATCTAATTATAATTTTTTTTCTATGATAAAAAAAAGTGGTATGGCTCAACATGGAGAGTAAAACCATTAGGGTTTCTAAGGGATTAGGGTTTTTGGTGTTACTACTAGGGTTTCCTAGCTTTTGGGTGTGGTGGCCGGCATATAAGGAAGAAAAAGGGGGTGGGTCACTCTCACCGTGTTCTATTAGCCTCTTGTGGGAAAACTTTCCTTTGTTTCATAGTGCTTTCGTGTCATCCATGGCGACGGGGGCAAACTCTTGTGGGAAGGGAGATGAGGTGAACAGCCAGCCGGTGTTTTCGGCGGGCGGCGAAGGTCTGGGGATGGGAAAGCCGACAGGATTGGGAGCTGGGAACGGGAGGGATGTGGTAAGTGATGGGACAGTACAGATCTCGGCGGGGGAAAGAGGGGGGGGGGGGGGGGGGGGGGGGTGGGGGGGGGGGATCGGTCAGGGAGAGAGTGGCGAAGACGGAGGGGGTAGGGCGGCGCAGCCCAGTGTGGGTCCATGAGGGGGAACGGTGAGGATCGGGTCGGGCAATGTTGACAGAGGGTCGGGTGCGGGTGAGGGTTGCGGTGAGGGTCATATCGTGAGCCTTCTTCGGGCGGCGGCCGGTGGTGGTAGAGAGGTGTCGTGGGAAGTGGTAGGGGAGGCTATGAAGATCTATGGAAGGGTAGGAAAAGGTGGTGCGGTGGCCCTACGGTCCACTCCAGCGCGCGCAGAAGATCGAGATCGAGAGGGCCGAGGTGTATTGGGTGTGGACGAGGTGGTGGGCTCCATGGATGATCTTGTTATCAGTGG
>JAYMTA010006321.1:0-10508 GCA_036897625.1 Pelargonium cotyledonis
TTCAGTACCTTCAAACTTTAGTTACAGTACTTTTCCAACCAATCTCAGCCGTCGTTGTACTCATCGGTGATCCTGGACCGTTCGATTACTGTCCCATGCTAATTTATCCTAACCATATTCACAATTATAGCCGTTTAGATCCAGATCCCTAGATCTGGATCGTTTATTCGGTTATGAAGCTTTCTTCCCCGTATTACCCTCCTAGAGCTCCATAATTTCGGTTTCCACCACCTACACCGTGAAGAATCTTTGAGGGTAGCTTCGTCACTTCACAATCTTTATCCGAGTCGTCTCTAACGGTTTCTTTTTCCTGAACAGTGGCAGCTGCTGCCTTGTCCTTGAGCAGTGCACACACTACCTCTCACTGACCAACAAATGTCGAAATACCAATTTGTCCTCATTTTCGTTTCCCGAAAATACCCCTAGTAAATTGCTTTAATTGCACATTCCCTATTTTCAAGGAGGTGAATAATAATAATTATTGTATTATTTAAAAAAGAAAAAAAGAATAATGTTTTTTTTTTAAATTTTTAAATTTTTTTTTCCTTTTTGCTTTTGGTTATGGTGTGTGACTCAGGATTCGAGAGGTGGAGGCATTGAATGAGCAAGCTGCAGTAGCTGACCCAGAGGAGGTTGTGTCCATGGTTGAGATGTAAGCTAATCTTTTTCACTTGTATACATATATATTAGTATATTTATGTATGTCACTATTTACTTGGTGCATTTATCAAATTTTACAACATTTATTTAGTTAGAAAATAAAAAATAATATATTGTAAAGTGTATAGTGAAATTACTATAAATTGGTTAATTAGTAAATGCATTAATTGACATTACAATGGGTTTTTGGTGTATTGGTGGGTGGGGTAGTTTATTTCATATGTTGATGGCCCTTCTTTTATTACTCTCACCTTTTTTATATTCTTATAATATAATTCCCACTTTATTTTACTGCTGTAGTTTTTATTTTAGGTGCATTCGCAATTTTGCCCTTGGTATTTATACATTTCATTCCCTCTCCTTGTTGGTGTTCTTGAACAAATCCTCCCTTCCACAGTCCACATGGTATTGGTCAGATCCTTGTCTTGTGGAAGCACAAAACCACCCTTTAGGTGTCTCTTTCCTTATGGTGCTCCCTTTTTTTGTGTATGAAGCTGTACATTCTTCTTCAATCTATGTCTTTTACCAATGAAACTACCATATCTGTGAACCCTTTTAAGGAAGATGGTCCCATGCATCATATCAGCTGCATGACTGCATGTGCATTGTGTATAATGTGTGGGTTCTGAGAGTTAGAGATGACTATGCTTCTTTACTGTCAAGGACAGCACGATTTGCATTATAATTTTGCATATTTAAAGTCAAACAAAGAATACAACTCTAAGTGTCGGCCGTGAATAAATGAGGGAATCCTCCACCCCCTTCATTCTTTCCAATTTATAATTTTATAGTCCTTGATGCACCTTCTTTCTCTTTATACACACAACTCTGTAATAGTACATGATATTGATAGTTTAACAAGTGACAGCTACTCCCATGTCAAGATAAATGAAACCAGCAAACAGTTGACTGTGTGTTGAAGAAAAGAAGAGACAATTTAGATGCTACTGATCACTTGTAACTGTAGTTGTGAAGGAATCTAGATGCTTGAATTGAAGTAGATTATTAGCATTTCTTTGACATCAATGATTAACTTTAGAACAATGGAATTTTTTTATTGTGCAGGAGTATGCGTAACAGCACTGAAAGGAGGAAGTTGGGCTACTTCTCATGCGGAACTGGCAATCCCATTGATGACTGCTGGAGGTGTGACCCCAACTGGCACAAAAACCGCAAGCGCCTTGCTGAGTGTGGCATTGGTTTTGGCAGAAATGCCATTGGTGGCCGTGATGGACGTTTCTATGTTGTCACTGATAATGGTGATGACCCTGTCACCCCCAAGCCTGGTACTCTTCGCCATGCTGTCATCCAGGAAAAGCCTCTCTGGATTGTGTTTAAGCGCGACATGGTGATTACATTGAAGCAGGAGCTCATTATGAACAGTTTCAAGACCATTGATGGCCGTGGGGTCAATGTTCACATAGCTAATGGAGGCTGCATTACCATCCAGTATATTACCAACATCATCATTCACGGTCTCCACATTCATGACTGCAAGCCCACAGGAGATACCGAAGTGAGGAGCACCCCAACTCACTATGGGTGGAGGGGAATGGCAGATGGTGATGCCATCTCCATCTTTGGATCAAGTCATATTTGGATTGACCACAATTCGCTCTCTCATTGTGCTGATGGCCTCGTTGATGCTGTAGAGGGGTCAACTGCAATTACCGTCTCTAACAACCACTTTACCCACCACAATGAGGTTGGTCATTTTGATTCATACTTACTTAGCAGTGGTTTAATTTTCAAACTTGCTGATGAAAAAGCTAATTCAGTTTGATATTTGCTATCAACAATGCAGGTAATGTTGTTGGGACATAGTGATTCTTACACAAAAGACAAGCAAATGCAGGTGACCATTGCATACAACCATTTCGGAGAGGGACTCATCCAGAGAATGCCAAGGTACTATTTAGCTCAACCTTATATACTATAAATGAGAAATCGACGAGGACAAATGACGACAAAATGTGAACATAACTTCTTAATTAAGGTTATGTTGCAATGAAAATGCAGGTGTAGACATGGGTATTTCCATGTGGTGAACAATGACTACACTCACTGGGAAATGTATGCCATTGGTGGAAGTGCAGATCCCACCATCAACAGCCAGGGCAACAGATACAATGCTCCAGCCAACCCTTTCGCTAAGGAGGTATGAAACTGAAACTTCCCTCGTCTGTCAGTGCAATGAAGTCTACATTCAGAATTTTCATCACGGGTTTGTTTTGACAGGTGACAAAGAGAGTAGATACAGATACAAGCCACTGGAAGAACTGGAACTGGAGATCCGAAGGAGATCTGATGCTGAATGGCGCATACTTCACTTCTTCAGGAGCCGGGGCCTCATCTAGCTATGCTCGTGCTTCAAGCTTGGGAGCCAAGTCTGCTTCCATGGTCGGGGTAATCACCTCTCACTCTGGAGCTCTTGCCTGCCGCAGAGGCCATGAATGCTAGAACCTAAAAGGAACCCCGTTTTTCTTATTTCTTTTATTTGATTTCCTTCTTTAGTCTTCACTACTACAACCCAGCAATAACCTATCCATTCGTCCAAGCCCCCTTGCATATTTTGACATCACATATTTTTTCTCACACATACCGTCATTTGCTCATTCGAAACATGCATCATATTTGTTATTGCTCAACCTCGGCCTGCTTCAATTGCAAAAAAAAAATCAAAGACATTATAGGAGTAGGTGCAGAAGCGTTGCTCATTTATCTTCTCAGCCCCAACACCATCTTCTTTCACTTGTTGTTTCGGGTTTTTCTAGGATCATTATGATCTTATGATTTCATGTTTGTTTTTAATTTGTCTAGTGTCATACAAGAGAAACAGTGTGAGTGTCAAAATTGGAGTCTTGAGAAACATTGTTTTCAGAAGTATGCATAGCAATAGCAGCAGTGTCTGGTTTTTTTACCTTTTTTTTTTGGTTGTTTGCAATATTGTAAGCAGCAATGTTTTTATTTTGCTTCTGGTTGTGCAATTGCAATTATATTCTATGGAAATGATTTAATTGGTGGTGATATAGTTGGTGTTGTTGTGATTGTTCTATGTGCAGAGCCGGCAAGGCCACATGATTACCTTTAATTTTGCTCTGTAGTAAATCTTTTTTCTGCAACCAAATGATGCATATTCCTAGACAGTGCCTTGAATGCTTTGGTTTTATCTTATCTTGCTGATCAATAAAAGTAAATATTAGGGATGATTCTGTTTTTATTTTCTCAGTGATTGTGGAAGGAATTTGTAGGTAGGGTTGGGTCATGTGAAAGAGTTATTTTTTAGCTTAGTTGCAAATATAAATGGGGCCATTTGTGTGTGTATAGTAATAGTAAGGCCAGCTAGCTAGCATTGCATTTGCACATGTTATTATTAGTTAAGGGTGCAAATGGGAGGTGTCACCTCAGTTTCTGCTCGAGAACATGAATCAAGTCCATTCGAGAATGATTGGTCTTCATGTCTGAAGCCAAGAATTGGTCGTCATGCCTGAAAGCATGAGCTAAGTTCATTCCGCCAAGAATTGGTCATCATTCCCGAAAGCATGAAACAAGTCCATTCGAGAATGATTGGTCGTCATGCCCGTTTGATTCTCTTGAGGTTTCAACTTCGAATCTCGGTTGTTACGCTTGCTTATCAACGTAGTCTGATAATATTATTCATTCCCCAACTTGTTGAAAATTTGTTACAATTCACTCGCTCTTACTAAAAAAAGAAGTCGGGTTTACGGAGGCAACAAAATCGAAAGGCTACGAGCAGCGAAGAGGAGGATGAGGATGGAAAAAACGAAGGGAAAAAGTCAAGTCTTTTTGTACAGTCAGAATGTTTGTAATGGATGGTACTTTGTTAACAACTTAGAGACAAGAATTGATTACAACACCACCAAACTTTACGGTCCGTATTATAAAACATCATTCGACGTACACAAAACAACAACAATTCACACTACATAACTCAAGCCTCTCTTTGCTATCACATCACAAGCTACAAAACCCCTCTCCTAAATCATCATGTTCCCCAACACAGACTCCTAGTCTTGTTCTTGTCAGCTGGACACCCAATAATTTGCATCTGATCCAATGATTTTACAAGCACTGCATTTTTACTATCCATCAATACATAACACAACACTGTACGCAAAAATCTTTTTATTAAATCCACACAAGTATTGTTTGTAAAATTGAGCAATTCTGACTGTCAGTAGCTACTTGAGGGACCCTTGTTTTCATACCCCAATAAACTTATATCCAGTACTCAGGCATCTGTTGTAAAACTGTACCCAGCTTCAGCAAAATGGGCTTTTACCAGCGCAAGAGATCTCGAGCGGTGGGAAATCTTGTTCTTCTCTTCCTTCGGCATCTCCGCATAACTTCCCAAACCAAAAATATACCAAATAATCAATTATCAGGTTCAAAGATTATGAAACACAAAATACAGCAGGAAAAATGAAGACGGAGGAGGGATAGTCTTACGTTTGCTCATAACCATCAGGTTGAAAGACAGGATCCCATCCAAAATCAGTAGGTCCTCTAGCGGGAACTATCTTCCCCTGAAATGTTAACCACAAATCAGACATAAGGGATACTGGAAATACACACACGCTACTAAATACATAATCCTTTAAGGACATAGAAATATCTTGAAATGTCAGGGAAAGAAAGGAAAGATAAAATAATCTACAAGTTTTTTTGAGTTGATTGACAAAGATGATGGCATAGTAAATGTCTCTATCTTGAGAAATAGTAGCTAAAAATGGTTGTTGATATTGCTAAATTCACATTTTACACTTTTTTGTTTTTATTTTGATAACCTTAGGATAGATGATTGCAGACTTATGATACATTTTTTGTCTTGCATCTACAAGTAGGCACAACAAAGAACCAACAGAATATATCATTAGTAAATTGATATATTCTTTTATTAATTTATTTTGGAAAGTTTACGCATAAATTTATGATTAAAGTGCACCTCACCGCTCACCTTGTGCCTAGGCACCAGAGAACCATAGGGCCTCAAATGCGCCTTGCGCATTTTAAACCACTGGTTCTAACAATTTTCTAACAAACAAAACTAGCTATAACTTCATATTGGTCATAGTAACATCCAGAAGCAATCATTACTTAATAGTAATACTTATACGCTACAGATGAAAATTTCAAGGCATTTAGAATTATAGATATTACAGTACAGATATTCAGATTCTATAAAAATATTGAAAAGATTAATTCCCATCCATCACAAGTGTCCTATTTGACATTTCGTAGAAACTGAAGATTATACAATTATTTTTTTTACTTGACCCCATTTGCCACTCATGTGGTACAAGGAACACTCATTTTGGGAGGAAGTATCATTTTTAATTTTTGTCACTTCACATTTTTTTTGTTTGCTTAAATAAAACATACTTGCCATTTTAATAATCAAGGTTCCCAGACGTTATATTACGGCCAATATGTGAGTCGCTATTTGAATGAGAATATTACATAAGCGATCGTCAAATATGCTTTCTGGAAAACTGAACTATAACCACATATACATACCGGAGTTTTCCCGAGAAATGTGATAGGTTCAGCATGGGGGCCAGGAGCAAAAGAAAATGCGCATAAAGCATAAGCTGATTTGTCCTCATATGCCATCAACATATTGTTTAGACCTACAAAAGATGGAAAAAAAATGTAGGCCTATGCGACAAACAAAGGTAAACAAATCAAAACAGAGTAAAAAAACAAGCAAAAAGAACAACCTTCGTGGCCAATCTTCTCCAAGAACCACTTGCTGCATGAGTTGATGAATGACATTAGACAATGACACCCAAGGATGAAAAAGTATATCAAAAAAAAAAAAAAAAAAAAACAGTTTCAGCTAGTTGAAACATAGCATAAACTATTTGTGGAAAACCAGAAGCCAGCGATGATTCTTATAAAACAACAAAGATTGAGCTTGATGGAGCTAAGGTTATGTATAAAATCATATTGGTAGTCAGTAAATCCTATCTATTATAAGGATTTATGCAGCCAAATCCAACTGTGTTGGGGAAATGGTTCGGTTGTTGTATAAAAAGTCAAAGGCGCTAACAAAATTAACCAGGAAATTCTTTGACACTCAATGCTTCTTCTCAACACTCATACACTTAGTCATTGGAAATTACCAATACTAATCAATCAAATTGGGACAATTACAAGGCAAAAATCAATTTTGGTCTTCTAAATGGGACTCCTAACATGGAGAATCTTTGTTTGTCTTCCAGAATTTATAATGTCTCTTCAAAAACAAAAGAAAGAAAAAGAAGCCGCAAAGGAAGAAGATTGGTTTGTTGAGGAAGATACTTGTGAGGCTAATTAAGGAAACTAGTATTGGATGGTGATGAAGATAATGAGTTGGATGACAATAGTCTTATTATTCCTATGTTGTGTATTTTTATGAACTTATACTGTAATGGTTATGTTTGAATCTGGTTTTTAAATATATTTTCATTGTGTGCCTCACTTCAATGAAGCCCATGTCTCACTGTGCGTCGAGCCTAGGCTTCAAAGGACCCTAGCGGCTTCTAAACTAGTAAAAATATGATCAGGGGTCATCAGCAACCAACTAGTTTCCTATCTTTCTTTTTTTCTTTTTGCTTGAAATGATGAAGCACAAATCACTTCAACAGAGCCACAGAGGTGCTTAATTTTACTACTACCCTCGTCCCAAACCAATTGTCCAATTTCTTTGTGAAGTACATATTTTCCTTGGAATTTTTGCATTTCTACTTTTGCACATTTAATCACTGACATTAGAGATTAGGTACAATCCTTGCACTCTAAGAACACAGCTAAACATCGTCAAAAGCATATGTCAAGCATCCTGTAAATAATAGGATCACAAGAGAAATTCCCAAATGATGCCGAATCATCAGTTGTCAGAACTTGCGGTAGTTACTAAGGCTTAGGGTGTAACCACAAGAGCTGTATAAGACACTAATGGCAGCAATAACAACAGCAGTGATCCTTAAAATCCTTAAGCAACAACAAGATTCACCTCTCCTCTCTCCGATACCAATACACATGCTTCTATAACTTCCAACAAAAAAATAGAGCAATGTACTTCAATTTAAAGATAATAGAATGTCACCTCAAGAAGTAGAGCAAAAATGGAACAGAACTTACATGTAAGGCCCTGCAATAATAGTTCCAAACAAATCATAATCAAACATTAACTAAAAACAAAGAGCTTAAAAATGAATAAGAAGCTAAACAAGTGAATACCAGGAAGACCCTTGAGAGCATTGAAGCAGAGACAAGTATCTTCCACAAGCACAGGTCCATTCACCTTTCCATTAAAAAAAACATCAACATCCAAACAATTGTCGAATCCATAGATACAATATGAGTACAGAAGAAATCGGAAAAACCTTACCTGAACCGCAGCTAAACGAGCCTTCTCTTTAGAGATATCTTCAGGCTCGCCTTGCAGTTCTGGCACTGAAAGACACAAACCAAAAACCGCAATAAATATATATAGAGCATATGGGAGAGAGAGAAAGAGAGAGAAAAATTAGGGTTTCAGGGGAGGTCAGTTACAGTCGAGCTTCAGTGATTGGAAGGGAATGGATTTGCCCAAAATGGCTTTGACTTCTTCGAGCTTCTTGGCATTTCCAGTCACGAACGTCACAGGCCGCGATAGCAACAATCCCGACGGAGCTCCGGCTGCTCTCATCGCCGCCATATTCCCGGCGTTTTCTGTCAAGCTTTGTAGTGAAAAATGGGAGTCAAGAGTAGAGTCAAAATAGGGCTGTTTGGGTGCGTAGGTATAGTAGGGCTTAACCGTGGATAAGTTTGTAATCCTTTCAAGTTTGGGCTCAGAGTACTTTGCATTCCTTGTATTGTACTCTCGTTGTCTCGAAATAAATGTATTTTTATTTATTTATAGAAAAGTTAAGAAGAATGGTTCGTTGAAAATTAATATGAACGGAGCCATCAGATCCATCCTTGAATCTCTTGGCAGGTCGGGGGTGGTTGGGTAATTCGCGACTTAAAGGAAGGTCGTGGGGTGGTGGAAGAGCAGGGTGTCTGACTCTTTTGAAACCCTGTATGGCTGAACTTATGACAATTAGGGAGACGCTCAGTTTGATCATTGGTCGAGGATTGATGGAGTAATGTCATAGTTGAGTCGGATGTTATTTGGGTTATTCCTACTATAAAGAACGAAGGGAATGATAACAATACCTTTGGTCTAATTGCTAGTGATATTGGGTTCCTGGCATATCAATTATTCTCTAAGTTAGAATTTGTTTTTGTTATGAGATTTGCAAATCAAGTGGTTCGTAGTTTAACTAGATCATCAGATTTTGTGCTAGGTCTTGAATGATGGTTCGAGAATCTTAGCTCGATTCCAATCTAGGATTTGTTATTAGCCGATTTGTTTGAATAAAATCTTTGATCGATCTGTTAAAAAAAATAGGCATTGTTGTATATTTATTTATTAGATAATTACACAAACATTTCATGCAGTTTTGTTTACAAATGGTTAATACCCAATTTAAAAAAATCAACGATACATAGCTCCCTTAAAATATTTGATCACGACAATTAATTAAATTTAACTTTAAAATCCAAATTTTGTTCTATAAAATAACCATTATACATTTCAATAAATCCTAAATTTTGAAATAAAGGTATTTGATTGAAGAAAAAATCAATAGTATTTCACATGGTACAACCTTCTTGTTCTCTCTCATGAATCACATAATGTACATATGAATATCATGAACATTTGACTTAGAACAAAACACTTGAAAAAATTACCTAACATGTGGATAAGACAACAATAACATTCTAGTGTTGTACCTAAAAAAATCATACGCATAAATATGAATTCATTAAATTTAAGACTTTTAGTATGAATTATATTAGTATATAGTATTTGTTTGAGACACTCTTGTCACATTTAACAAAAAAAAAAAAAAAAAGAAAAAAGATAGTATACAATATAATTGTCATTGCTAAAAATATTAAGGAATGAAATGTGTTTTTGGGTAGAAAATAAGAATCTCATCCAACTTATTCATGGTTGATATTTAACTATAAAATACCATATTTCTAGTTAAATATCGTGCGCTTGCTTATAAGAAAAATATACCGTTTTTATTAGCTTATAAGCTAGTGAAAATAGCTTATATGCCAAAATAGCTTTATAAAAAATAGCTACCTGTTAGGTTGGTAATGTGGATTGAGGTTGTCTGATTTTGGGCTTTCGTGATGTCCACTTAGGATATTTGAAACTACTAAAGCCCATTTTCAGGCCCTCTCATCTCTTAAATTAGATTAACCCAAGCCCAGCTGAGATTGGCAAGTTTAGTATTTGTTGTTGCTAATTTTGGTAGTTCTCACTCCTCTGTCTCAATCGTGGTATGTGTAATCAATATTCACGTCAATGACCATCAAGCGTTCAGTTAATTGGCAAGGATTTGTTTCAGTTAAATCTAACGTCTCAGGTTCGAGATTCAAGAAGTGCAAATGTGTTTTGGTAGGAAAATTTTGTCGCCCTTATGGTCTACGTCTCCGTCTCGAACGAGAACTGATCTGGGTGTGGTATAACTTGAACATGTCTATCCCGTGCTGAACGCGGGCCCGCTTCGAAAACCCGATGGTTACGACCCAAATAAAATGTGTTACAAAAACAAAAGGGTTCAAATAAAAGTGTTGATTAATAGGCAATGAAGGGAGGTGTTTATTTTTTATATTAGTTTTATATAGGAAAAATGACTCCAGGGGTCCTGTACTATCTCATTTGTTCCACCGGAGTCCCTGTACTTTATTTTGTTCCTGCGAGGTCATAGTATCACATTTTTCGTTCTCTCGAGGTCCAT
>JAYMTA010006322.1:0-10508 GCA_036897625.1 Pelargonium cotyledonis
TATTAATTTATGCTATCAAAGATGTCTTAAAAACACCAAAGCAGTTGCTGTCAGGCATTTTGTGATTGGCATATTTTAGGTAAATTCTCATGGTTAATATGATTTATTTTATTCATGGGCATTTGGTATCTAATTTTATTTATTTTTTATCTTATAAAAATTAATAAGTGGTTCGAAATATGCATATAAATTCACCGCCATAGAGAATTACATGGTAACATATATGTTAATCTCCCTTTCGTTAAAAATAATGGAGATATCTTTTTGTGTGCTGCTCTTTTCAACTCGAAATTAGTGTTATGTTTTTTATATTTTAATTTTAAAGTTAGTATAGTTTTTTGGAAAGTTAGTTATGTCTAACATTCTACTAATGTCAATCATAATAAGTTACATTTTAAGTTTGTTATAAATTGTGTCCATAATTTTATAAAAGAAAATGGACATTAATAATTTAAAGTTTTCATGACTAAAGAGATGAATTAGTTGAAGTTTTGAGATTTTGTTATGTAAAATACTACGTAATTATTTAGAAAAAACAGAATTTAAAACTGTTAACTTACTAATTGGAGTATTTGAATATATTTGTTTTTTTAAAAAAAGTTTTAGATTTGGTGTTTTTTTATTTTTTTTCATTTTCAGTTTCTAAATTTTGACGCCAACAATCATCAGCTTCTTTTAATTACCCCAAAATCCTCGTTTATTTACACTTATGCCACTGTTTCGCAGAGGACTACACCGAAGAGGCCCAGGCCATAGCGCACGTGCGGCGGCTCCTGGACATCGTTGCTTGTACGACCCGCTTCGCCAAGTCCCGGCGAGGAACGCAACCGGAGGCGCGTGGGAAGAAGAGCAAGCCGCACCACCACAACAATGGCCACACGCCAGCGGTATCGCCGCCGGACGGAGCGGAGCTCCGGAATGGCTCCGCCGTTCCCCAAGAGGCGTCGCTTCCGGCGATGTCGGAGAGCCTCGACATGGCCGCCATTCACCCCACGCCGAAGCTCTCTGAATTCTACGACTTCTTCTCCTTCTCCAACCTCACTTCACCGATTACGCGTGAGTTCATTATTCTAATTTTCCCCAAATTCGGGAATTTAAGTTTTGTTTATCTCTGTTTGGTTCCAGAGAAAATGTCATCGTAGGAAAAAAAAATACCTTTGTTATAATAATTGTAATTCGGTTTGCAGATTTGAAGAGGTGTGAGCCAAATGATGGAGAAGAGAAGCGCAATGGTGACCATTTTGAAATGCAGGTGCAGTGATTTTTTCAAAAATTATTGTTGTTTGTTTCTCTTAATTTGCAGTCATTTTTGTTGCTAGTGAGTTCATTGAAGCTTGAAATGTGATTAACACATGCAGATTAAGATGTGCAATGGAAAGCTAGTACAAGTGGTTGCATCTATAAAAGGGTTCTACACTCTGGGAAAGCAGTTTCTACAGAGCCACTCTCTACTAGATCTTCTGCAACAGCTCAGTCGAGCTTTCGTCAATGTGGGTACTTTTGATTTGGATTTCATATATATGAAATATGATAGTTATGTGACTTGCTATATTGCAATGTGCATTGCTTTGATACGAGTTCTTGTTGAATTCGACTCATTATACTCGTTCTTATTGCACTGTTTTGGTGTAAAGATGAAAGTACACTTAATTTGAATCTGTCCCTTTGTTAAAACCATAATTGCATTTTTGAAATAACCTTCCTCACTACAATGGCATTGTTTCTAGTCATAATAAGCTTAACCATTCAGGTTGTAACTATTTGATGTGTCTAATGCAGGCTTACGAATCATTGATGAAAGCTTTTGTGGAACACAATAAGGTGACACTCTCTAAAGATCATAAAATGGGTGTTTCCGATCAATTTTCTTAAGCTCTTTTTGTAATCCATTTTTTTTTTCAGTTTGGTAATTTGCCATATGGATTCCGAGGAAATACTTGGCTTGTCCCTCCATCGGCTACCGAGTCTTTGTCAAATTTCCAACCACTACCCGCGGAAGATGAAAATTGGGGTGGCAATGGTGGAGGACAAGGAAGAAATGGAGAATATGATCTTCGACCATGGGCAACGGATTTTGCAATATTGGCTAAGCTCCCTTGTAAAACTGAGGAGGAGAGGGTGATCCGAGACAGGAAGGCTTTTCTGCTTCATAGTCAATTTGTCGATGTCTCAATCTTCAAAGCTGTTGCAGCAATACAACGTCTCATTGATTCCAATTTGAAGTCAAAGGATACAACCAACCGTTCTCCCGGCTCAGTGCTGCTAGAGGATCGTGTAGGTGATTTATCTATTGTAGTAACACGTGATGCAGAAGATGCTACCTCAAAGTCTGAAGTTGGAGTTAATGGCAATCTAACATCTAAAATGTCTGCCAAGGAAGTTGCTCGAAGGAATTTACTGAAAGGAGTGACAGCAGATGAAAGTGTAGTTGTTCATGTAAGTATAAGTCTTCTTCTGCTCACTTATGTTCATATTTTGAGGAGCATGTAACATGTTTGCTCAATGTACGAGAGAAGGCAGGATCTCGCCCTTCATCGAAAACTGCTTTTTTTCTTTTTTTTTTTCCTTTTAAATAGTTTGGACTAAGGTTTACTTCTCACATTTCTAATAATTGCCAAAGTTTTCGCTACATTTTTTTCTTTTTCTCCCCTATCTCCCTCTCTCTCTCACAAACTAAAAAACTTCAAAAAAGTTCAGATTGTTTTCTTGAAGATCTTTATTTGGTTATTCCTTAAAGGCATGTTACATTTCCATATTCCAGAATAATCTATTTGACGACCACATTTTCTCTGGAATTAAAGGCTAATTACTGCTATTCTTACTTGTGGGACTCTCAAGTGCCTACACCTCATCCTTCAGTGGTATAACCAAATGATCTTTTTTTAGATTAGCGGTGCCAAAATGGCAGAACATCACATTGAGAAGTTTCCCCTTCAAGTCTGTCTGCTGTTCTCCCATTTTATTTTGTATTTGCAGTATTTATTCATTTTGTGAAGAATACTGAAACAATAGAGTAATCTTATGCAGGATACTTCCTCTTTGGGTCTTGTTACCGTAAGACACTGTGGATTTTCTGTGACAGTAAAGGTTGTTGGTGATGTGAAGAATGGAAAGTGTGAAGCTCAAGATATTGAAGTTGATGAGCAACTAGACGGAGGATCTAATGCTCTTAATGTCAACAGGTTTGTATGCACATGTATAACATTTCATAAGATGGACTGACTAACTGAGTACCGATTGATATATTGCTTTCTGTTCTTCCTATCTGAAATTTGCTGGTTATGTGAACGGTTCCTAATGCATCTTTTTAAACAAAGACTCTTATATTGCAAGGAATGATTGTGTAAAAGATAGTTTTGTCCTATCATTAGCAATCACAATGACTTTGGACTTCATTTCAAGTGCATCCTCGTCATGTGCTAGTTACTGATGGATTACATATATCTATTTTGACAGCTTGAGAATTTTGCTAAACAAGTCCCAGTGTGCTGAATCATCTGGAGGAGGTCAATCCGTTCAGTCTAATTTGGATGATTTAGAGGCATCAAGATATGCGATTCGAAGGGTCATTAAAGAAAGCTTAATTAAATTGGAAGAGGAGCCAGTCGTTTCTGAAAGGCCTATTAGATGGGAACTTGGTTCTTGTTGGGTACAACATCTACAGAAGCAAGAAACTCCAACAGACAGCAATTCTAAAAGCTTGCAGGATGGCAGCGAGGCTGAAACTGCAGTCAAGGGTCTTGGAAAGAAATTTAAACTTCTGAAGAAGAGGGAAAAGAAAGCAAGTGGTGCAGGTAGCACATATGATGTCGAGGAAAATGAATGTACATCTGGCAGCTTGAATAATGAAACTGAAGTAGAAGCTCTGAATGATGGTGCTTTCAACAGTGAGGCTGAACTAAAGAAACTAATTTCTGAAGAAGCCTTCCTGCGAATGAAGGAAAGTGGAACTGGTCTTCATCTAAAGGTTAATGAGAGTTAATTAAACACGTTTCATTTCTTTTTCCTCATACAGTAAAATTCAAATTCATCTATTTGAAATTTGGCTTGCAAATCTTATCTGAATGATTTAAAAACTATATTTCGCCAGATTCCCTTTATTGTCAATTTATTATCACTGTTCTAATTTTTCCAGTTTACTTTGTGCAACAGTCAGCAGATGAGCTCATAAATATGGCGCATGCATACTATGATGAAGTTGCTTTACCAAAGCTGGTAACTTTCTGTTTCTATTATTTGATTATGTCTTGTAAGTCTACAATTGTTTTAGAACAGTTTGTGAATAAAATCTCTTACTTTATTAGGTAACAGACTTTGGATCACTTGAACTCTCCCCTGTTGATGGACGCACACTAACCGACTTCATGCATTTAAGAGGTCTACAGATGCGATCTTTGGGTCGTGTGGTATGTTAACAATCTATCTAACTTCTTTCCTGACAAATCTCATTCCTCATGGTATGAAGTTGTTTAGGTCTAAACATTTTTAATTCTGATGCGAGTTAGGTGTATTCTTTCAGTAAATTTTTCTTATCCCCTCCCTCTACAGTTTGAGTTATTGGAATAATTTCAAACACAGTTCTTTAGTGATAGGATTCATAGTGTTTTTTTAGTGATTGGATTCATAGTGTAAACGTTTCTTCTTAGTACTTGTCTCATTGCAATGTATCAGGTTGAACTAGCAGAAAAGCTTCCTCATATACAATCTTTTTGTATTCATGAGATGGTCACTCGAGCTTTCAAGCATGCAGTTAAAGCAGTTATCGCCTCTGTTCATAATCTAGCTGATTTATCCTCTGCAATTGCTTCAACCCTAAATTTCTTGCTTGGAGATAACGACGAAAACATGAAGGATGACTGTCATCTGAGATTAGGATGGTTACAGAAATTTCTAGCCAAAAGGTATGGTTGGACACTAAAAGATGAGTTGCAGCACCTGAGAAAGTTATCAATTCTTCGGGGACTTTGCCACAAGGTAGTTAGTTTCCCTTTTGACTGCTCGTGGCTATTGATTTTGCTCAATCCATGATTTTTATTCCTAATTCTTTTCCCAGGTTGGGCTGGAGTTGGTTCCAAGAGACTACGATATGGAAAGTCCACACCCCTTTAGGAAATACGATATTATCAGCATGGTTCCTGTGTGTAAGGTAGGTCACTTTTAAATACTGTGCGCGTGCCCACGTGTATGTATGTGTTTCATACAAAATAACTGAAATATGTTCAACAGTTTGTAGGATGCTCTTCAGCAGATGGACGGAACTTATTAGAGTCATCTAAGATTGCTCTTGATAAAGGGAAGCTTGAGGATGCTGTCAATTATGGAACAAAGGTACAAACACTCTCAGGTTGTTTATATATCTATTGAGCATTGGTTAACAGACATTATTTGATCTGACCTTATTTGTTCTTTTCAATTCAAGGCTCTGGCAAAAATGATTGCTGTATGCGGTGCCTATCATCGAACTACTGCAAGTGCTTATAGTCTATTAGCAGTAGTCCTTTACCACACTGGAGATTTTAATCAGGTGACACAATCTTCTCACTGATATTAAATTTTTATGCTAGGATTAGGATAACGAATTGAGATTCATCCATAGCATTGCACATTTTTTTACATTCTGATTTCTGCTACGATCATGTCAGAGTGATCATGTGGTTCTAAACCATGAACTTCAATTTTATTATCCTCTTTTAGGCAACAATATATCAGCAAAAGGCTTTGGATATAAATGAGAGAGAACTTGGACTTGATCATCCAGATACTATGAAGAGCTACGGAGATCTTTCTGTCTTTTATTACCGACTTCAACATATAGAATTGGCTTTGAAGTAAGTTACAAATAACCTGTAGTTGAACATGTATTTAAATTCCTGAACTACATATTTATGCTCTGCATTTTCAGATGTACCACTCTGTAATAAATCACATATGAATACTGAAATTAGCAGAACTTTAAGTTCCTTCTTAATCAAGTCTTGTTTTGTTGCTGTATGATTTTGATTCAAATTTATAGAACAGTTCCTACTTTTTTAAGTTGCTATTTATTGGTTTCTGTTGATCAAATCTAGTGTGCATCGTTGACAGGTATGTAAATCGTGCTTTGTTCCTTCTTCACTTTACATGTGGACTGTCACATCCGAATACAGCCGCAACATATATTAATGTGGCTATGATGGAAGAGGGCATGGGAAATGTTCATGTTGCTCTTAGATACCTTCATGAAGCTCTGAAGTGCAACCAGAGATTACTAGGAGCGGATCATATACAGGTCTCCCTCTCTCTCTCTCTCTCTCTCTCTCTCTCTCTCTCTCTCTCTCTCTCTCTCATGCTGTTAGTGTCACCCCATACATGATCTTATAATCTAAATATTTTATTTGGTTTTCACCTTTCAGACAGCTGCAAGCTATCACGCCATAGCCATAGCACTGTCATTGATGGAAGCATATTCCCTGAGTGTGCAACATGAACAGACCACACTTAAGATACTTCAAGCTAAACTTGGACCAGAGGATCTGCGTACTCAGGTAACCACACAACCATCAAATTTATTTTGTTGTCCCCTAAAAAACTTCACATGGCTATGAACTCTATTAACTATGTTTATTCATTATTATATGTCGGAATGTTTGATAAAACAAAACAGAAGGATGTGCTTTAATCCAATTAACTGTCAACATGAGAGTGTCTGGAACTTGCAGAATTAACTGCTGATGTTTTATATGTTCTAATCCAGGATGCTGCTGCATGGCTTGAATATTTTGAATCGAAAGCCTTAGAGCAGCAAGAAGCAGCACGAAATGGAACCCCGAAGCCAGATGCATCTATTGCAAGCAAAGGTCACCTTAGGTATTGATATGGTATTCCCAAACTACTTGGTTTCAGATCATGTTATTTTTAGTCGCAGCCCCAAAACGTTTGACCATTTGTTGCAGTGTATCAGATCTCCTTGATTATATAAGTCCGGATCGAGATTCAAAGGGGAATGATGCACAGAGGAAGCAACGACGTGCAAAGGTAGTTCAGTGTTTCTTGTTTCTAATTTTCTATAGAGTTTCAATTATGCCAAACAATATATTCCGCTCCCCTACATCGGAGTCCATATGTAACATTTCGAATGCTTATTTTACTTCTGGCAAATCTGTAGGTACAGCAGATTAGTGATAAATCCCATCAAGCACACCATGATACTATACCAAATGATTCCATATTTCATGATGTCACAGTAAATACTGTGGCTACAGCAGATGTTAGTGCAGAAGAAGCAAAAGTGGCCGTCGTTCAATCTCAAGAACCCATAGAAAATGGCCATATCATTAGATATGACATACAAGTCTCAATTGAAGTTGTTGAAGAAAAATCTCTTTCAAGTGAAGTAGTTGAAGAAACAACATCCGATGAAGGCTGGCAAGAAGCTCATTCAAAAGGGAGGTTGGGGAACACGGACAGGTGGAAGTTCAGACAGAGGAGACCAGTTCCAGTGAAGAAGAATATAAGAAGCTCGGAAGATTCAAATAGCAGAGACGTTAACTATAGGAGGGAAAACATTTCATCAGCGCAAAAGTCAACTCACAAACTCAACATTTCACCAAAGGCTGTGAACGCGGGCGCCGGAGAGGATCAAATGAAACTGCAGGTGAAAACTGCTGTTTCAAAAGTTTCTTCTACTCCAGCAACACTTGCTGCTATGGCTTCAAAAGCTTTATCTTACAAAGAAGTAGCTCTGGCACCGCCAGGTACTGTTTTAAAGCCAGTGTTGGGGAAGGTAGAATTGTTGAACGAGGAAAAAATCGAAGCGCAGACAAGCATCATTTCACCTGAGACGTCAAAGGATGAAGAAAGCAAGGACATTGTAGCTGAGGCAGAACTAGATGGTGATGAAACAGAAGAAACTCATGAAAGCGTAGCTCCATCAGAAAATATTGCCCCAAAACATAAAGAGAATTCTGGCTTTACTCAGGAAAAGCCTGTAGAAACAAATGGGAGTAAGCTTTCAGCTGCTGCTGAACCATTCATGCCTCACCCTGTAAACTCAGTTGTTTTCACAAGTATATACGACGTAAGAGCCAGTCAAGGAATGCTTGCAGAGCCAGTGGGATTTCCTCCAGTTGCTGCTAGGGTTCCATGTGGGCCTAGATCACCCTTGTACTATAAAACCAGTCACTCATTTCGCATGAAGCATGGATACCGGAGATACCATAGTCCTTTAATGGAAAGAAGTGGATCGAGGGGGGCTCAAAGATTCATGAATCCGCATGCACCTGAGTTCGTACCAAGGAGGGATTGGCAAACAAGCCGTGATGATGTAGATCCGAGCGTTTCAACTGAATCAAACTCATCAACCGAAACAAGCAGGGAAGAAGAGGAGAAACTTGACAAGGTCTCTGGAAACAAAGGCAGGGGTGGCAATATGAAAAAGAGTAGCTCAGAGTCTGAGAAGTCGGAGCTTGCAAGGCAGATACTGCTCAGCTTCATTGTAAAGTCAGTGCAGAACAATTCAGACACTGCAAGCGAGTCTACAGTTAGCACGAAGAAGTTTGAGCATTCAAAAAACTTGTCAGAAGCAATTGCGAATGACAGTGCAATCATAAAAATCTTTTACGGGGATGAAGGAAAGACAGACTTGGCGTCTCCACCCAGCAATAGTCGTGAGCAGTTGGAGAAAGTTGATGTAAATAAGAACGAGGATGGTGAAGGTGAAGGTTTTATAGTTGTCACGAAGAGGAGATCAAGAAACCGACAGCAGTTCACAAATGGGTTGTACAATCAACAATCTATATGTGCCTCCGTTCGGTAAATAGGATAAGTCACAGGGAACAGAATGTCCCATTTCATCTCCCAAAAAGTTTCATGATCTTTAGATAGGCTGTGTGATCTGCAGCTGTTACACTAAAAATGGTTTGCAACACAATGGAGGGAGGGAGGTTTTGCTAATAATGAGCTATTTGTTATATTGATTTTCACACATGCCTTGAATCTTGGGGCATATTCTAATAACTTTTATGTAGAAATTGTTTCTTTTTGCTCTGTTTTGTTATTTTCTAGAGATTTTGGTTTATCAATAAAAAAAGCTAATTGGCTAGTTCCATTATTTACAGCAAACTTGTATTTTTGGATCTTCTTGTGGATTGTTTCCCTACAATTTTATGGTGGCTATTTTGTAGTTTTGTGTGATTTTAGAATCCTGAAAGGTCATTGTGCATTTATCTTATTATGAGTATTGTTGGTATTTTGTAAAATGAGGTTTATAAGTTAATTTGTCCAAAATGTGCCCACATGAATTATACTATCACTTTGAAGTCAAAGTTGAATTATAGATCCGAAGATTGGACTAATTGAAAATTGACAATATATGAGCCCAAGGTCTGACAAGCATTACGTGGAGCCTCTCGTGAGTTCTATGAAACCTCCTCCCAAAAATATTCTTGGAACTTATTACGAAGCTCAGGAGACCTCCAAAGCTCCTTCATCAAACTCTCAATGCTCACCAAAATACTTTGAGAAATCGAGGTCGGACGTCCTTGGACTTGGCCCTCTCCATTAGTTCTTTGGGTTTCGGATAACTAGCTAGCGTCTTTGTTTTGGCCTTAAGATTTGTTTTTCTATTTTGAAGTTTTCATACTTTTATTTTCTGCATGTCGGGTATATTAATAAAGGAGTCATTTGCCGATAAAAAAAACAATCTAAAATTGACATATTGCTCAAATATTAATTTTGAAAACTTGACTCAGAACTTGGTGTCATACATTCACTTTCCTAGGGGTTGACTCTTATCTTCAAGGGTTGACCGTTATGTTGAAAACATACATATAACTTGAAAATGATTTTCACCTACAAGAAGATAATCAAACAAACAAAAAAATAGTACTGTAGTAAACAACAACAAAAGTCAGTAAATAATACCGACTATTTTAAAAATATATAAATTACTTAATAGTACTGTAGTGATTGACTCAAAAAATGGACGGTCGAGATTGAGGGGTAGATTTGGAATAATAAAATTGAAGTAGAAAACAAAGCGTCCCTGAGCTCTGTTCTGTCTCCGACATCACAACACACTGAGTGCTGAGTGGCATTCATTGTACAATAATAATGTCACTGTACATCACTGCCTTTGTATCTTACCAAAACCCCACAATCCAATCCTAGCCGTCCATTCCCTCCGATCCTACCTCGCTGTCTAACGGCTACCAGCTTTATTACCTTTCTGCAACTAAAGTACACCAACTCTAAATCTTTCTCACACCATCAAAACCACGCGCCACCACCCCTCGCGTCCGCTCCACTCTCCAACACAAAAAGTCAACACGAATCAACGTCTAATTAATTAACTAAAAATACATAATAGTACGACACACTACACAGTCTAATTTGTTGGTCAACGATAAAAAAAATATATTAAAAACTCGAATAGATAATCCATGAAATTAACATGATATTGATGATGAGTAGTAGAAAATGTTTAAATAAATATATAACTAATTTTTTTAGTTAGGAAGCTAATTTAGAAA
>JAYMTA010006323.1:0-10507 GCA_036897625.1 Pelargonium cotyledonis
TCTCGTCATGTCTGATTTGAGGCGGTAAATAATTAGAAAAAAATTAAATTAAAAAATTGCAGAGAAGGGTGCACAAACTTGTCATTGGGAAAGAATTGTAAAATTAATCACACTCATGACTCATCTACACCAATGGCTTGTTTGCCATTGATGAAAACCTGGGACTGCTTGTGAATGACATTTGAATAGATGACCTCTTCTCGCTCAGCTGGTCTTTTATGTAATCAACTTTCGCATCCACTCTCGCAGAGAAGCCAATGTGGGTCGTTTTCTTGGAGTTTCGCTGTTCCCTCGACCATATTCTGTTATCCGTCACATGTGTATTGCACTTCTTCATCTCCTGGAGCAGATGATCATCCATCGGATAGAACGTGCGCTGAATCACGACGTGCAGGAAGTACGGGAGAAGGCAAAGAACAACGACGAGCAATGTGATCAGCCAGTAAATGGGCGCCGGACCTATAGCTTCCAAGAAGATGTGGAATCCTCGGTGCGAGTAGGCTGGAGGGAGCTCAGCATAGAAGAACAAGAATACGTACCAGAAAAATATGCTTCCCCAAATGAATACATGTTGGATCCAAGTGAAGTGGTTGATGATGAGAGCGATTTGGCAGTTGACGGTCCAAATCACACACGTGTATGCTATGGTACCGAGATGAGTGATGTCTGCAGTGTACCCGTCTTTCCTAAAAGCTTTCAAGGAGATGGTGTAGATACTTGCGAGGAAGATAGCCAGAGAAGTGACTACACCATTCAGTATCCAACCGATGATGCGACTCCAAGAGAAATGTACATTCTTTGGTCCCTGTTGATAAAGTGCCGGGAACTGTTTCATTATCCAAAATGAAGATTGTGTTAGAGTTCTGATATATAACATAGGACTGAAATATTTTGTATGTGCTTTTAGGCTCGGCCCACTGTACCTGGAGGCATACGTCTGACGAAACGTCCTGTTCAAGGACACCCAAAGATAGAACTGGCAAGGATGTCAAGACAACATTGAAGAGTACCATGTACCAGTCGTCATACAAAACTACTACCCCTGAGAAGCTCGTGTACAGTTCGTAGAAGAATAAAGTGAGGCCGATTGCAATGTTCTTGTATACAAAGTATAAAACCTACGATGAGAAGAAATAGGCAAGTTTAGAACTGAAGATACAAATATAAAATGCTTTAAGAAAAAGAATTGAAGGTTCACCATTTTGGAGATTCTTCTGTAGCACCAATGCCCATGAACTATGAGTAGTCGCTCCAAGAATCGAAATTGAGGCAATGAAAAATCACTTGCCATGACTGCCTGCAAATGATACCCGGGAAAAATTTTAGCCATTAAGGATATGCAGCCTAGTGTTAAGTTTTAAAATAGTTACTTGGTTGGCGAGTAATTACCTGCATTCCTTCCATGCCACTGATTCCAACTCCAATATCAGCTTCTTGAATCATGCCAACATCATTAGCCCCATCTCCAATTGCTAAGGTTGTCTTGCCAGTATATTGCTTTACCAAACGAGTAATCTGAAAAAACCATATCTATGTGATTACTTGTATTGCAAAACGAAACAAATAAGCATCTATAGCGTTCAATTAGATGTCTCATTAGGTTAAATGAAGAGCATAGGAAAAAAAAAAAGCAATTAAAGCAATTAAAGTGTTTGTAATTTACAGCAAACCATTACACATGAGACATAGAAATTGTCCGTGATTCTATGAAAGTGATAAAAAGGAAAATGGCATACCAAAGCTTTCTGTTTTGGTGAAACACGGCAACATATGACAGATGCACAATTAACAGCCAATTGTAAGAACTGGTCCTTCACGTCAATTTGCAAAGCAACTTCAAGAGCTTTTCCATCCACCACCAAAGCAAAGGGTGCATTTTTACTACCTTCTTCCCTCATTACTTGATAGGAAGTTTCAATTTGGCTTAGAATGTCTTGTTTCATAGCCTGAAAAAAAAAAAAAAAAAAAAAAAAAGGTTTACAAACTTATCAATACCAACTCAACTTCGATTCATTTTTGATATTGTTATGCATTCATCTAGGTTTGATTAACGCGGAGGGTTTGTGGAAAAGGAGGTTAACTGTTCAAGGCAATACAATGCTAAGGTTGGTATGATGTAATTGTAAAGATCTGTTTCTTCAACAATAAATGCATTATTGTTTAAGAGCATAGCTCTTTCAAGTCAATTTTCACCTTTGGCTTACTGTTGGATTCAGCTTTTCTGCTCAAACTCAAATGAAACTGTCTCATATCTTGCCGAAGTAAGCTACAAGAGAATCTGCAAGAACAAGAGAAATATAAGAATATTTATTGGAACTATTGAAACGGGTGTTCCAGCCCTTCGTTTGTAAGTTTATGCAGTACTTATTAACTTAGATCATTAGCATGTACCGAAATAAACTAGAGCCTTACCCGATATTAATTGCAGTTTCCTTTTTGTCACCAGTGAGCAGCCATATCTTCAAGCCTGCTTGGGCTAGTTTATCTATGCACTCTGGAACCTGATATACAAGCAAGGGCAATATGTCACATACAGCTAGAATTCCCATATTTCAAATGGTAATACATTTCACAATCCGCGGACTATAGGCTGAAACAAACACAAGGAAGTAACTAACCCCTTTCTGTAACTTGTCTTCAACAGCTACAACTCCCAACAATGTCAATTCTTTTTCAATCATTTCAGATGCTCTTTCCAGTAGTTCTTCTCTTTCAGGGCCTACAGTGGTCTTAGCCTTTGTGAATATTGAATTCCAATGTTCATACTCAGCCACCTCCACAGTTCTATAGGCAAATGCCAGAGTGCGGAAACCATCTTCTGCATAACTTGAAAGGTGAGAAGTTGTTGCCTGTTGGTAGGACCTCCCGGTATCAGCAAGCTTGTCGAAGATTATACTGGAAACAATATGCATAGAACAATCATGAGACAATTTTCAAGGTCGTCAACATATTAATTTAGTCTTGAATGTCATACTGATTCAATCAGTTGATGGAAAGACATGAAATACCTGTCAGCGCCTTTGCAGAGGAGGAAGATCTGTCCATCTTCATTGCTTACTATCACAGACATCCTCTTGCGCGAGCTACTGAACTCTAACAGATTTAAAAGCTTGTACTCCCTGCATAATTAGTTCACCGTTCATTAATTATAATGTAGGGGACAGAAATAAACTGCTAGATATCAGTAAGAAAGATAGCTTACTTTTCCAAAGTCTTCCCCGAGGAAGGGTCTAGCTCCTTGACAACCATAATTGATTGGGTTCTTCGGCAAAACTGGAACCCGAACTCTTGTGAAGCGATTAAAAAAGCCACTTCCTCTGGTGACTCTGCCTCGTACTTCAGCTTATCAGTTTGATCATCTTCAATTGGTATGCCAGTGTGACAGAGAGCCATGATTCTGAAGAACATTGTTACATCAAATAAGTTTGGTCTGTAAATCCAATTTCTGTTCATCAGCCGATCATCAATGAAGTTGAAACCCTTGATTAAAGATTCTGTTTCCACAAAAGAGACCTTTGAGTTTCCTGCGTTTGGATACTTGTCATCTTCTTGACAACGAAAAGCAGCCCTCTGGATGCTAAAATCAGAAACTGAAAAATCCGCCATTTCATAACTTTGGCTGGTTGGATCAGATTCAGAGTAAATATGGTATGCCTCAATGTCAACATTCATTCGTCTAGATGCAGCAAGCTCAACAACATTTGTATAACCCCCATATGAAATCCCAGCAATCGAGCACTTCCTGAATTCCATTTGGTTACAAGTCAAGGTCCCCGTTTTATCAGACAAAATCAATTCTACCTGTCCCAGTTCTTCATTTAAATTCGACGTTCGAGCTTCAACTGACTTACATGTTACTTCATCGTACATTTCTATATCTTTGTTAATCAGCATTGCCTGCAACACCTTGACAACTTCAATGGAAACGTACAGAGAAATGGGAATCAAGTAGCCATACAATATGAGAGCCCTTATGAATTGTAGGATGGCCGATACTCCAGGCCTCTGAGGATTGAAAAATTCATCAGGCTTTAAAGGTCTGAGCATTGGATCAACGTTTTCAAGCATTAGGTACCACAATTGAAGTATTTTGGATTTTGTGAATATTGCAGACCCAAAAGAGGTGACTAATGATATCAAAACAAGAAATGAGAAGAGAAGGTAAATCACATGATCCATCTTTTTCTCAATCCGGCTGCGCTTAGATGGTGACCTTGTGGAATTCCTTACTGCTTTTGTGTCAGGACCACTAAAGATCACGACTCCATAGATATAATCAGTGTTCCGAAGTTTTGAGTCTCTTAAAAGCACTTGGGCTGGGCACAAGGGATGTGATTCATATCTATATTCTAAGTTTCCCACAAAGGTATAAAGATTTGGATTTGGATCCTCACAATGTAATGTGGCTCCAAATTTTCTGAATTCTCTCTCCCCGTCCAAATCAAGTGTGACTTCTAAACATCTCTTGATTTTCAGGTTGGTTTCTCCATCAAGGTTCATGGTCTCTACATAACAAACACCATCATCATAGCTGGAAGATAACAGAAGGAGATCGCTAGGAAAATACTCATTCTTATGAACTTTAACAACATCTCCCACTGAGAGTGCTCTCCAAGTTTTATCCACAAATATGCCATCTCCTACATGAACCTTTACAGTTCGCGAGTTCACATTCATATCCTGCAAACCACATTTGATTCATATGACACAGAAAATATGAGGAATATTGTCAAGAAACAAATTACAAAAACATGTATTGGTAAGTCCTATATAAAGAGAATGAAATTGAAAGGATAAAAAAATTTCAGAGGCAAAATTCGAACTAAATTGAATAGTTAAGCTTCCCAGTATGTATCTAAAAGAGAAAATTGAGAAAATAAAAAATTCAATAAAGGCTTTGTAAATACATCCTTCACAAGCAAATCTGGCCCAACCAAGCACACCAGAACATGTGCCTGTGACTGCAAGGCACCATTTCGTGCAAAAACAGTATTTTTGCATTTTGTAACAATTAATAATAGCCTTGTACAAGAGCGCGGTGAAAAAAGAATTTATCGATGATTGTGTTAACAGGAAAAAATGGAGAGTTTTGCAATGCAAGAATATAATTACAATACTATCAAGCTCCAAGTACCAACCTTCCAACAGATGACTCCCTAAATGCAGATATTTATATATGAAAAACAAAAAATGATATTGTAATAAGTTACCTGCAAAAATCTGTTCCAATCCTCCAAAGCCTCTTTGAACATGCTAACCCCGACCACAAACAACAAAGGAGCAATCATGCTTTCGGGAGAAAAGGGAGACACCTCTGGAAAGCAGGACAATACTGCAGCCAAGAGAAAATACAGATTGGCAACTCTGCGGAATTGCTCAAAGAGGGCCTTGGGAAGAAAAGTCACAACATTATACTTTGTGGTAGATACATAATTATCGGGGTATTTGTAAGGCTTTGTCTTGTGTAGTTGAGGCTTATTGCAATAAACCACCCGAGAAAATCCTGGCTGACCGAGGAGCTCCTTAGAAGGACTTGGATCTGCAATACAGGGTCGAAAGCAAGAGTATGAATACAGTTTGCTCCATCTCACCTTCCCCTTTCTTTTCTTGGATGATCCTGTGGTCATTTTGATTATAAATTGACTCTACAAAATCAGTAGATGAATCTCTTACGTACCTCCAATGTAAAGATCAAGTATTCTTCTCGTAGTCACTAGTCAGCAACTCTCACAATCTGAAACTCCAACATTTTAATACTTATCCCCCTCCAGGCACCTACTCATGACTTTGACTTCCAATACTGATTAAAGGAACTAATAAATTTGCCTCCGTTGTCTCCAATATTATTCTTTAGGTCTTACAGCTTTTATCATCAATATTATTCTCCTAAGAAAGAGAGAAACTATCAATGCATAACTTTGTAGGATCTTGCAGGCCGTCCATTAGTCAAGCTTATCTTTTCCGCACCTTGGGATATCAGAATCCGTCTAGCTCTCAATACAAATATAATAACCTACAAATCAAGTAATCCAATCAAGTAACTGCATGACAAACAAGTACAGTCTGTGATACATGCTCCGAATTTGACTCATAAGAAGTTACAGTTTTGTCTAAATGCAGCTCGAAAATGAATACCAACAGATCCTGGGGTTAAACTATAGCCATGTCAGGACCTCTAGATTTGAGATTGACATATCACTCTCAAAATTGAAAAAATAAATATTTATGTCCTCCTTCCACACCAAACAACTATCTTACATCACTTGTTGAAAACTTAAGAATAAAGTTTTTAGTAGCTAACTTTTCCCATGTGTTAAGGGATTAAACTAAGTCACTGAGAAGATATTATTGATGATGCAAACACAATTTCCTTCTTGGAAATATGTAGACACCTAAATATATTAACACATTCACTTTTAGTGTAGCAAAGGTTTAAAACGGAATGGACAAAGCAGTAGTAAGAGATGAAAGTCAAGCATACCCGGACCATGCAATTCTCAATCAAATGCTGGCATCTGATCTTGCATTATTTAGAAGCATCTAATCAAATTTTATAAATGCAACAATGATGAATATTCCAATTCTACCTAATTCAGTATTAAGACAAAAGGCCGACCATAGTGATTAAAAGGATCTTAAATAGAAGAATTGTGTTAAGTTGGTGGCTGTTAGAGTGTAGACATATGGAAGGAAGTTAAAGGGTCATTCAGAAGAAACCAAAAACTTAAATTAAATGCAGCCACAGGACAGGACAAGCTGAATCTTTTTGTTATTGGGAGGAGGATCTAACAGGATAAAGAGTTAAAAATCCGTTCTTTCTCCTCAAGAACCCCAAATGGAAGATGAGAAAACATATTGAATAAGTCAATAAAAGAGGACAGTCTTTTAATTTGTGTCTAATATATTTGAGACTAAATAAATATGGAGTCAACTATTACATTTTATTAAAAGATAGATTTTGAAACAATGATCATTAACGATAATTAGGCAACAATATTTTCACTGCAACAATACTGACTAATGCTTAGTCATACTTATATTTTATGCTATCATCAATTGTGATTTATGTTTAGTGAGCAAGGCTCAATGAATGTTGCTTCTCTAATTGGAATTGCAGCTACGGCTACTAACAGAACTGGAAAAAATATCAGTTGGAAGTATTTTCGTCAACAAAGCTGTACCAGTCCAAGTCACAGCAACTGTCAGAAAATTGGTACTGTTAAGTAAGACATCAAATGAACATCAATGTTATTTCTCTTATATTAACAATAAAATGAGTGGATGACAACATCTTAGGTATTGCTCACCGAAGGTAAAGGCCATGACGTTTGAAACATCCCATGTATCAACCTTAAGCCACCTTAGTCTAGATCATGACCTCAAAATTCATATGAGAACCCACTGTTTTCCCAACATAATGACAGCTATGAATAGTCATGCACTTCATGGTCACCATATCAGATGTAAAGCATCCCGATGGGAGGGGAATTGACACATTAACACATCAATAATGCATTGTTACAAAATTCATGAACACAAAAACTATGCATGTGACATTTGATGGTAAGAATATTCTTGTGATGTTAACAGTTATTTACATGTCTGTAAATTATAGCATACCAGAAAAAATAGAACAAAAAGGATTAACAATTCTTCAGTAATGGCCGTGACATTTTATATCTTCGTGTTTGGTTGAACTTACAGGAAATGAGGGCTAATGATTGATGCACATCCAACCCATATTCCATGCCACTCTTCGGTTCTGCACGTACTAGCATCCCAAGATCCGATCTGCCATTGGGGGGAGGTACTGTGTCCAAATGTCACCATGATCTAATTTTGGCATCACCCCACTGCCAAATCCATAGCAAACATTTTTGGGGGCATCATAGAGGACAACCATTCTCTCGTTATTGATTTCTGGTAATGTCGATTCCCCATCTGACCCAGTAGAAAGCTTGAAATATCTGTCATGAAGTGCTAACGCAATTGCTGGTTTATCAGAATCACCCCTGATTAAGAACCCTTGTAAGTGAAAGAAATGTAACCAAAACCACAACAATGTTCTGAAAATAGAAGATAAAAGAAATTGGAAAACTAATAAGATGCAGAAATCTGCAAAATTTGGATACTTCGGTGTTGAAATATTTGCATTTTCCGGTAAATTTTGGCAAGAACACAATATGAACTTAAAATTATTGTGAATGAGGATAAAAATATGTATTTAGGAGAAGTTGGCTTTATGTCGTAATAGACAGTTTGGTCCATCGAAACATGATGTTAAAGTTAGTCAGGGTGGTGAACTGAAATTCGAGTCTAAATCAAAGTAGTTAAGTGAACAATCCCCTTATATAATATCAAAAGGAGCCCCTTCCACAAAAATTTGGAAAATTTTAATCTATCATAACTAATAGAGGATTTAAAGCTACAACACATCATACAATATGCTATACTTTACCTTATGAAGTTCAAATGTGAATAAACCTACATCTTGAACCATGAACTTGTTGTTTATACACTACTTTATGAGGTAGATGAATCTACGTGGGAGTAATAAAAAATGACATCTAGAAGTTAAAAGTAATGTAATTATATAAACTCAAGACGTTATATCACCCCTAACATATCCTAACCTGACTATGTTAGCCAAATAGTACCAATTTTCTGCTCCATATTAAAGTTCTACATTTGCCTGGCAGCCCCAATTCTCACAACAATCCATCAAAAATCACAATAGTGACTGAGCAAATACATCACCCCACTGTCTATGAAGAAGAAAAAACTCCTGTCTTTCAGTTATCTAGCACATTTTTGAAGTAAAAGCCTCCAATTGTGCACGTGTCAAACCACGATAGAAAACAAAGGTGTGATGTTCACACGTGAGGGAGAGATGAATACAAAGTCTCACCTTAATGGGTGATTGAAATAGCTATGTATAAAGGCAAAAGTCCAACTCAACTAATAAGGTTAGCCTTTTAGTATGAGAGCTAATTCAACTGAAAATAGACTCTATTTGGTGTCTTGATAAAGGCTAGTATGTAGAGATGAGATGTATAAAACCTGTCGCTCAAATCAAGCACGTTATTCCACCACAAAATAGATTCGATAAAATCTCTTCGCAATTTCTTTGCATCAATCAAAAGGATGCTTAAGTCCAGCATACACGTGTTCTTATCGTAAGGTGTACCAGATACCCAAGGTTTTGAAGCGGATCTCTGAATGGCACCTAAGACATCTGAATTAACATAGGAATTCAATCTTTTAGAGCAGTCCTCAGCAGCAGCAACAGCATAGCTACTTAACTCAAACTTGATAAACTCTTCAACTCTTCCCTGCAACAAAAGTACAAATCTAATGATTCTCTTGACAATGCTGAATATCTGGAAGATCTTCTTTCCCCAAATTATCTTCTCTTATGATCCATCAAAGTTATGTATGATATATTCTTCTCTTCTTTTTTCAGATTGTGGAAAATGAGAAAAATATGGCAGCGGTTTACTTGAATCTCAAACTAAGAGATTAAACAATCCCAAAGAAAAAAGCTATAAGCAGTATCAAGTAACTAGACAAAGAAGCAAACCTTCACAATTACATTCGGTGAGACATATATGAACTTGCTCAATGATTGGAGGACAGTTGGTATAACAAAAGGCACTATTGCCTCAAAAGAGCGTCCAGCATATTGTTCCCCTGAATTACGAGTCCCAATCTTATCTATAACTTCTTCCTGCCTGCACTTTGCAAGAGCATTAACTTAAAGACCAGAAATACTAAGCTTGCACATACATATAAATTAAGGAAACAGTTGGGTTACCCATGAATTTCAAGATTTGCATTTGGAAATAACACTTTCAACTTGTAGTAAGATACTTTGTCTTCTTGCCCTCCTGGAATAAAGAAATGAAAATAAACCTGATCCTGGAACCTGAAGATGACATCAGCAATCAAAAAATGCATCAACAAAAAAGTGGTAGGAAAATTTGGAATGCTATTATAACTTGCATATGAAAAGAGATGGAAAAGAAGAAAATCAAACAAGTTGATGCTTAAGACAACCTCAAACCGGAACTACTGAACAATGATCTAGTCTTAAGTTTCCTGTAATCAATACAAGTGCAAAACGATTCCTAAAAGCCCCTCTCTTTTTCTTTTCATTTTTAGTCCTTGGACAGACCAACCATTAAGTTATCAAATTCTTTGATAATTGAGCTCAAAAGCATATAATTAGACAGTGGATTCATAATTCATTCTCAGTATGCAAACATGAATCCAGGCTGTATCATTTACACTGTAACAAGAGTAAATCGATTTTGAGCTCCCTAGATTCCGTATAGTTAGTGTGTGTCCATTTGAAAATGCAAGTACTAACAGAACTAGCCTTGGGTTCTTCACATAATTAATTAATTACTATGTTTTGAGGGTACAAATCAGAACATCAGTGTGCACATTCTAGGTCATGAACATCAATAACTAACAGGATCAAAAATGAAACAAACCTTGAGCTTGT
>JAYMTA010006324.1:0-10507 GCA_036897625.1 Pelargonium cotyledonis
AGAACGCTCTTGGGATGGCTGGGACCTCAAATAAACCGATTTTGAGGTCGGAGGTTCGGCAGAGAAGGAGATCGGCAAGGAACTGTGAGGATCAACGCGGACAGAACGGGAGATCGACGAGATGAAACTCTAGAACTTGAGGCCGCGCGACGATATGGACTCAATCAAACTGGGTTTGCCGAGATTTTGGAGTGGATAACAGGAGCAGTGTTATTGGAGCTACGCCGGAGATATCGCCAGAAAAGATGGAAGAACAAATTAAGGAGTTAGGAGTGGTAATCCTAAGCTCTGATACCATGTTAATGGTTATGAGATTTAAGATCAAGTAAATGGAGATTACAATGTACAGAACTTCTACACTACACTACACTGTATTCTACCATCTATACTAACTATGATACTCTATATACAGAGAAAGAGGAAGAGATGGCTCGGCAAAGAGTTAAGGGTCAAGAGTCAATATATGGGGTAACTTAGGGGTTGTATAGGGTGGTTGAGAGGAAATATCTTGAGAGATATAAAATATCTTTAACATGTATGATATTAATTCTAATATGAGACATCTAATTTATTAACCATTTCTTCATTGTATATAAATTTTTTTCTTCACATCATTTTATTCTTAATATCTTATGACTGTGTAATCATTAAAAATAATAAGTATGCTTAGAAAATAAGAGAGAAAAGTAAATTAAGATGTCGATTGAATCATCAGTTTGGTAGTTAACTCGTCTAATAAGAAAACTTTAAAAAGTTTGCAAAATAAATTTTTAATCCATGTATGGACCAATATTTATCAACAATACTAGATTGATCTACCAATTGGGTTCAGATCAAACAATCTGGTTTGTATTTTTGTTTTTATTTTTAAGAAACCATTACTATATTAAAAGAACAATTCACGAGCTTCTTTTCAAGTAATGACGATTATTCTCGGTTATCTAATACTATCTTACACTACAAGAAACATGACGTTTTTGCGACGTCATTTGCGACGTAAAACGCGTCGTTGTGACGTCCACGTGGCGTTGCAGATATGTCGCAAAAGACCTCGTCGCAGTCTGTTTGCGATGTCATTTGCGACGCGTTTGCGACGCCATGTGGACGGCGCAACGGCGTAGCAGATAGGTGATGACGTGGCATTGATTTGTGACGCCACGTGGACGTCCCAACATCGTCGCAGATAGGTGATGATGTGGCATTGATTTGCGACGCCACATAGACGTCGCAGATAGGTGATGATGTGGCATTGATTTGCCACTCCACATGGACGTCGCATATATGTGATGACGTGTCGATGTTTTTGCGACGCCACGTTGACGTCGCAGATTTGTGATAACGACATTAATATTTTTAATTGTAATTTTAAATTATTATATAAATTTGAGTACCTAACTTGTTTTATATCAGTAACACAATCCAAAACAAACGACAAACAATAAAAGACAAGCCAAAATAAATAACACAATCTAAATACTTAACCAGCATTAAGAGGTATCACAATCCAAAATAAAAGAAGTAACATAATCCGAATTTATACAACGAAGTCCTAGGAATTATCCACATTGTTATCGGAGGATGGTGAAGTATTGGAGCCTTTAAGAGTTGCAATTTCTTATGTAAGATATTCAACGGTCTCTTTAAGTTCGTGCACCATTTGGCGAAGATATTGATTGTCCTCATCGTGACGATTAATCTCCGCTTGTGAAGGTTGAAAATTAATGCCTTCATTATGTTGTGAGCGACGGGAAAGATTCTACTGCCACTCTTCCCATTGAACTTGATGGCGCTGCTGATCATCTCTAATGGACTCATACATAGTCATGAGTCGATCAAGAGTAACCTGTAACCCGATAGGTCGCTCAAGACCAGCTGGATGGCTCGATGATGGGTCGACAACATTACGAGAAAACTCACCATATTGGCTGCGAGGCATGTCAGAAGCAAAGAGCTCAGGGTAAAAGTCAGGCGCTGCAACACCAAGGTCAAGGATACGCCTTCTACTATCAAGTCCTCCAGCAGCCTGCCTAAAGGCGTGGTACTGATTTGCAATATTGTTTCCCCGATCGGCAACCTCCAAGAATTGCTGGTACCTCTCCTACATTATTTATAAGATATTGCATTGGTTTAGTAAAATGACAAATAATAATAATTAAAAACATATTACTTGGCATAACTATAAAATATTACAAGTTATAATTATATAACTCATTACCGCAACAAGTCTAGACCGTTCATTAACAAATGAACTATCGTCCCCTATGCGTCGGCATGAACACCTTAGGAGGCGTTGGATCCTCACCAGCCTCTACCTGTGCATACATAGTTTTTAAATGCAAATTAATTATAACATGCATTATTGATAACATAAATATACAGTAATAACAGTGATTAGGCAATCATATATTTTAAAATACCTCACTATTCTTTAGTTGCAGGTAGTCACATGTAGAGTTAGATTTCTAAGAGTTTTCTAGATTGTTTAGATGTTCTATATTGTACAGTAATACATGTCTCTTATCCTTTCTAAAATAATGAGTCCATATTTATAACTTTCGGGGGAGTAGTCTATAGATTTTTTAACCTTTATACTGCCCTTTCTTTATCATGTTCATAACAAACACTAACTTTTTGGAACTCAACCTAAAACTACAAATTAATTATAACATGCATTATTGATAACATAAATATTAAAATATGTTATTTACCATCCGTGTTGCGTGCACGTTCGTGGAGATTGATCCCCCTGCATGAGTAGGCTCTGCCTTCTTTTTTATATCACCATCATGTCGATTTTTTCTGTTTTGTAACCAAAGCGCCTAATACTGCGGCATATCCCACATCTTCTTCCATTCACTCATGATGACGTCATTAACCCATTTGGGCTCATCCTTTGTCATTGACGGACTACGAAAAGAGGATAGGCCATCAGAATAGTGTTTACTTAAAGATTTCTTGAAGGTATTATACATAACAGACTTCTTGTACAGATTGCGATCCCACCAGCATAGTTTTTACAACATTATGAAATTATTAATAAATATACAATAATAACAAAATGAATGAAAATGTGACTAAATTGATAAATATAGAAATGAATGAAAATGTAACTAAATTGATAAATAAATAATAATAACATGACATTAGCATTTACCTTCCAATCTCTCCACCATAACTTGATCACGCGCTTAGGCACATTTTGTAAGCACCACCCATCGAGACATGGATGGGTTCTAAATACTTGTCCCACCTTTCGATGCACGTCACTACTTGTAATGCTAATATGAACACAAATAATAACAAAAAAACAATGATAAGGAGGCATAATAATATAAGAATTTGTATTAATGAATAGCATGTTGTAAAAGTACGTACAACCCTTTGTTAGATAATGTGACAACTATACGAGTACCACGGGGGAATGAGGTCTAGACATGTCCACTTCACTTGTACTCAAGTCGTCATGTGTTTCTGAAACATGTGAGGGGTCAACATCAGAGTCAACTCCATCAGGACGTACAGATTCCTCACGAGACCCGCGCCCTACAGATCCCTCACGAGACCCGCCCCCTATAAATCCGTCACGAGACCCGCGCCTTACAGATCCCGAATGAGAACCACGACCCGAGGTTGGAGCATCGACATGCATATCTTGTGGACCTAAACCTACAAGGGATTATAAACTCACAAATTGTACACATGTAAATGAGACAATTAAAAAGAGAACTTCATACCTAGGAATTGTGACGCATGATATCCTGCATCTGTGTCAGAACCTAACCGCATGATATTAGGATGGTTTAATGGGTCACTCATAACTGGAGGGTCCATCATGCGCCTAGGAAGCTGAGGTGTGGGTAAAACTGGGATGGACTGTGAAAATTTTCAATCAGGTATTGCTAAACCTATTGATGATGCAAGACTATGGATCTGCTGAACAACACTCTCACTTTGTGAAAAAGGCACCTAGGGTGATGGAACAGGATGCTAATAAGTAGGTGGAACCTGGGAAAGAAGCGTCAGATAAGCAGGAGAGGTAGTCAGCCCTTGCTGAGAGGAGGATCGAGATCGGTGTGACCCACGACCCTCAGATGTCCTCCTGCTAGAGGATTTGCGCTGAGAGCCCCCTCCTCCACCTTCCAAAAGTGGATCATGGTCACCACCAGAATCCATGTCAAAGTGGATCATGGTCACCACCAGAATCCATGTCAAAATGTCTAACACACAAATATTAATAATTAATATGTAAACGTAATATGCATATATCATAACAAGTCATTCAAAATATCAATAATTATAATATTATCATCCGAACATCATTCAAAACAGTTGATAATCAATAACTAAACATCATTTAACTATTACCATCACTATCACTATCATCACAATCTAATGATTCATCACTATCGTCGGAGTATCGAGTAATAAACTCTAAGGGCAAACTGCAGGTAGGTCATCAGAATCAGGATCTGAGCCAGCAAGACTAATTGGCATGTCGTCATTCCTAACCGGATCTAAGGACAACGGTTCATGTCTTTCTTCCTGATAAGCCACATCGTTTATAGGGGTTGGCACTTGACTACTTGGTAACTCGTAATTATATATGTTCATATTAAGTACTAACAGGACATACCAATTATCATCAAAGCAATTGACATAAACCGTTTTTTTATAAAGATCTCAAGTTCGAGCCTCAATTGGTTCGTTTGCTTATCAAAATAGAAACAGTATTAATGAGACATTCAAACTGGACGACAAAGCTCTTACTATTAAATTTTAATACAACTGCATATAATAAAACTCGAACTCAAGATTTCAGATTAAGTTAGAACACCTTCAGTTGATCGCACACTTACTTTGTAGTAAAGAAATGAAAATCAAGACTCAAGAAAAAACTAGGTGGGCCATGATTATGAAGTAATATTTTTCCCACCACACGAAAAGATGAAAGTTTCTTCCAAATCCGGTCTAGGATTCTGACAGGGATTGATCATATCATAAAACAAGAGTCTCATTAATATTTTTTAAATAAAGACATGCAAATATCAAAGAAATTCATCCAAGTATCAATGTATATTGCTCATGATCATATCTTCAATGTTTACAGGTTATAACCTGATAATTCAAGAAAATACAAAGAAATCCAGATATGGATTGCATCTATCAGATCAGCTGCTCTGCTCCGCTTTATTCTTTCCGATTGTCAAATATTCATTCAGGGTCAAGCCAAGAGTCGAATAAAATATAATTTGAAAATGTAATCCTAATAAATTTAGTTTGTAAACTCAGTTTCGTTTTTCATTTTATACCAAACCAATGATCTTAACCAATCTCAAACATTAAATCCCTCGGCACGAAGGCACTTGAGATGAGCCTCAATCCATTTTGAACATGTTTCTTCACCATGCTGCACAATACACTCATCTCTCAGACTTTTAGTTTCGGGACAGGCACAACAGATCTTCTTCTTTGGTTTTGATTCGGGAACAGGTGCTGCAATAGCTGAACCTGGCTTTTGCTGTGACCCTGGCAACGTTAAGGCAGAGGAATCATTTTGTGTAGTAGCGAGCCCACCCATAGCTGGAACTCCTCGTCCTCGGCAGTTAATGCAGAATGCTGAAAAAGTGATGCAGAATTTAACAACAGGTTTACCGTAAAATATACCTATATCAAGATGCTTGAGTATAAAATAACATAAGTTTGTACATACAGTTCCTTTCTCTGAATCTTTGAATATAGATAAAAGAAAATCAATAGAATCATTATACCTTACAATAAAAAGGAACATGCCCGCATGACAACCTAAATAACATTAGCAATGGGACAATTGAAAACCACATTCCAATATGGCTCTTAAATTTCCTTTCTGCCAAGCCCTACTGACAAACTAGATGATATTTTATAAGCAAAGGGATGGCCCATGTGGGGACTTTCTTCTATGCAAGGAGTTTAGCTAATACAAAGGCAATTGAGATTTATAATAAAGATTTTGGAGTCATAAACTTCGTTACTGCTGGAAGCTGGAATCTAAGTAATTGGCTAAACAAGAAGACCATATTATACCTCATCATGTTACACACTTGTACCTAACATAATGAGATATAAGAAACAATATGCTTAAAAAACAAAGAATGGTTACTGTTCAATTCTCATCACATAATAGGCAGAAAATTTTCATAAGACCCATTTTGTATTTAAAGACAATTTACTCATCATCTGGCCAGTGTATAATTCTCTATCCGACTCTCCGTCTCAAAATGAGTGTTCATTGTTCCTTTTTCAGAAGAAGAATGAAAAATTGAGTTTTTAGTTCTGTTGGACTCATGCCAATGTAACCCCACATATGTTGTAAGAAGCTCACAGGATTCTAGCTAACTTATAATAGAGATTTTATCGGTAATTCATTTAAAAACTAATTTCCTGAAAAGAAAACATGACAATCATTTTGGGGGAAAATTTGAAGTGAAAAAAGACACTCATTCTCGGAGGGAAGGAGCATAAGGTAATGCATATACAGGCTCATATGTTGACAAGAGACCAAGTAATAAATGCAAAGAAAAAAAATGAATTAAGAGACAAGCTAGGAGCAATAAGGTGGAATTGTGTGCTGAATCTTTGCTATTCGTGCAATAAATCATAACTTCCTTCATCCCTAGGTTTGCTATATGGGTCTTCATTAAGCCAAGGGCATGCTAAACTACCATTTTTCCGTTCCAGAATGATAGTTCTGTTTTACTTGAACTGGTGGAAACGTCTAAATAAATACAGATCAGCATTTTTTTGAACAGTTTGCTTTCGCAAAATTTAAAGCTGGAAAACTAGGTCCAATATAATGGCATAGCGTATTGAATCTTTGTTGTAGAAATGAAAACCAAGTTACTTTATCATCTCTTGGTTTCCTCTATCTGTATGATGGTTATATTTCACTTGAGTTTATGCAAACATGAACAATTACCAAATAATGGTATTTACTGTTTTATACTGGAATACTAGACAAAGCATATGCATTTGGGCATCATGTAAAACACTTAGCCTGAAAAAATTTTGCAGCTTGAAGTCACTATAAAAAAAAAAAATTACACCATCTTCCTATTCCTGAATGATGATTTTGTTCTACTTGAACTTCTGGAAACACAAGCAATTTCAAAAACTGTGTATTTAATACTTTATCCTGGAAACATATACAAAGTGAACCCATTTAGGCATTTTATCAAACACTTGGCGCGCACAAAATTTTCAACTTTGACTCTCACCCATCAACACCCATCAAAAACATATCAGAAACATCACAAAGATGACAGCACATAAAATGAAAACAAGAAACGAAAGCAAGAAATAAATAGCTATTATCAAACGATTCGAACCAAGACAGAGCATAAAGCTACAGAGCAATACATGCGTTATCTGGAAGTAAAATTTTGGTTCTAGATCCTGGTTAGGAAGCAAAAGAGAAGCACTTACAGTTTGCTTCAGCGAGTAAATCGAGAATTTGAGCAGCGTGGAAGCTCGCCCGCAGGGCTGGGTTGGGGATGCGAAACAGGAAACGGAAGAGAAGTATTGTTCTGTGGAATAAAATGCGGCTTGGCAATTTGGATATAGGTCTGAATATACGGGTCGGGTTCGAAAATGGGTTTATATATTGGCCCAACATTTGGGTTGTTGAAGTTAGGCCCAAATCTTTTTAAAATGTTGAATTAATGTCAATAATTAGGAGTGTAAAAAATATCCGTGAACCCGCATAAACCGAACAGTATCCACAATGCATAACTGATATCAAGGCGGGTTATAGTAAACAGTCGTCTGTATTGTCTTGCATCAGTACATAGGGGCCTTTCATCGGTAGATAGATGATGTTTTTCTTTATTATTTATTAAAAAACGTATAAACGCTGAATCTTGAAATTAAGATCTCAAAGAATAATATTGTCAGAATAATCAATCTGAGGCGTATTAAGCACTGAACTAAAGAATATTTTGCAACACCTGAAATCCTTTTTCCTAATGAGAAAAAACTCACATCTAATAAATCATAGTCATTAGGTAATGTCACATCAGCGATTTACACTTATACTCGTCCCAATAAATTTTTGGACGCATAGTGCCCTGACCAAACCCATTTTTTTTGTCTCTAGGCTGAAAGTCACAACCAATTTTTCTTGTGATAGGATTCCATGCTTTCCAAATTGTTTCTCAGTGGCATATTTTGGTGCATTGATAATGATTTATATCTATTCTTTTCTGCTTCTAACTTTGGATTCGATTCACTTCACAGTTGGGAGCTTTGTTCTCTGGTTCTCTCAATATAGTGATGAAATGGGTGAGGCCTTGGAGCTCCTCATAGACCAAATGGGTCCTCCAAAACCATATCTATTTAAGCTCTTTTGAAATTTCTAAATTTGCTACTGGTCCCTTCTCAGCCTTATCTTCTTTTACTTGGTTTCTTCATTGCTATGCTGTTTTGTTTTTGTTTTTCCAGTTCCTACTGCTGAAATTTGAAATGTGCGTGAGTTGAACCGCGGTATTCATGCCTGTTACTTCCTTTCCCTTCCGCGAGCAATTTGTGACAACACGCTTTATGCGTGCCATGAACTTTCCAAACATTGGGGAACAGTTTAGTGGTTATCTTTAGATGATATTTCAGTTTTCAAGCGAAAATCTCAGCATTTCAGCATCCGATCATTAGATTAGATCATGTGTACACAGTCGCGGAACAAGAGGTATGAGATTATGAATTGACAGTGAAAATGGCTTCCAAATTGTTCCAAGAAACATAATTGCTTGTTTGCAGAAATCAAGGCAACCAATGACAAATGCAAAATTATGATCAAGAACAAACCGCAGAGAGCAAATATAATCAAGAAAGTAAAAACACGGTACAAGTAACAACAAATTTGGCATTATCATATCATACGTATGAAAATGTATAGAGAAAGATTCATTACAATGAAGCAAATGAGGAACCATTATTTTCGTTTTCTTGGAATTCAAGCATATTCAAGATCCTAAACAAGATTTATGCAATATGGACTAACCCGAAATTCAATAAGCAAAGTGTTACCGGATCTTTGATTGAGCCAAGCACTTGAGCAGCTGAGGAAGCAAATCACATTCAATTCCATTCAATATTCGAAGACCAAAAATCAAACCCAAATACTATTTGCTTCCCAGCATCGTAACAACAATCCCTCAATCATACTTCTCCCTCCACGAGTAAACAAGAAAGAAAACCCAAGAAACTGCGAGCGCTATATCCCCAACAACCTGCCTCGGCCACTCAAGCGCTAGATCCTCGAGCTTCCTCTCAAAGTACACTCTCCAAACCGCCATTATAATGTGAAGAAGCACACAGCCCTTGGCAAAGTAGCTTTGGAACTCCCTGTCCTTGACAAAAGCCACCATGAACAAGAGGAACCCAATAGCAAACAGAAGCAACCCAGAAAACGAATTCGACGTTTCGATCAAGAGTTGATCGTGGGGAGTCGATCCTAGAAGCTTTTCAGCAATCACAATCCCATGGCCAATTTCAGATATCTCTTTAGTATAAAAGATCATCATTACTCCACAGCCCAGAGCAATTACAGAATGGAGTATACATATTATGAAGAAACCAGGAGACACCATGGATCAAATACCAAGTAAAAATATCTACTTTCTTGCTCAATAAGGCTATAATTCAGATCAACAACAATTAAACCCTAATTTTGCACCCTGAGAACCTCAGATCAAACCCCTTATCTCAATCCCTAGATAAAGACATTGAACAACAAACACAAGCAATAATCTACACAAACCCAGATGAGCCAATTGATCAAAACCTTCCAAAATCCCCCATTTTGCTAAACCTTTACATGAATCTTTCCCACCAGACAAACAGAGCAAGCAAATCAAGACAATCCATATGAACCCTAACCCTACCCATCAAAAAGAAAATACCCAATAGTCATTGGATCCAGAGAAAGTCTAACCTTTAGGTTGGAGGGGCATGAATCTGAAAAGGGGTTTGAGAAGAGATTTATAATGGACTGAGAAAACAGAGCTGTCTAGAGGTTGGCATTAATGGAGGGTTGCTGTTAATTTCAGGAAATTGAAAACAACTGTTGCTGTTTTTGGCTGGATTGGCAACATATAAGGAGCTAGGGTTTTGAGAGATTGTTATGAAGATGGGTTTTGGGGCAGTCTCATGCAGAAAATGCCATGCTTTTTTTCTGGCTACTTCCTTGCTTCTTCTCCAAACCAATTGAGCATATGTGGGTCAAGGAAGCTTATGGGTCTACATTATTATTTGTTTTTCATTTTGTAAACAACACTGTTTTGGATATTTTTATTAGTTTGGATTCTTGTAGGGCCAATTTTGATATTTTTTTTGTTTTCTTGAAGCAGAATCATTAAAGTAAAGCAGTTATTACTACTATTTTTTTTAAAGATTATTTTGTTGTAATTTTTTTCAACCCAAAAAGTACTTTCATGTCTTAAATTTCGAATTGCATAGCAAGCTGTTAAGAAAAAGG
>JAYMTA010006325.1:0-10506 GCA_036897625.1 Pelargonium cotyledonis
CCGCAGGACGACGTGTTCATTTTGGGTTTAAACGCAACGGCCAAAACGACGCCGTTTTGCCATTTTTACGTCATCCACTTATCTGCGTGGCATGACGACGTGACAACGCAGGCTGAGCTGGCAGGATGATGCGGCTATTTTGCTGACGTGACGGTTATCCACCGGTTATCACAGGTCATTTAAACTTTTTTCAAAAAAATTAAAAATTAAAGATCCAAAACTATGCAAAACACTGATTGAGAGCCAAATCTAAATAACCGATAAGTTCAAAAGATACAAGAACATTTTACCCAATAAAATATTTTCCAATTTAATTTTAACATCCTCGGTCAATTTTAGCGAATTAGGCTAGATATTTGACGAGAACAAAAATCAATGTAGTTGGCACAAACGGATTGCGAAATAAATAAACTGAGCGAGGACTAACCAACAACTAAAAGAACGAGTTAGTACAAAAATATATATCAATACACGTATACTATACACTCCCTCTCCCTCGCTCGCTCTGTTCCTAGGGTTTTCCTTTACCTCTCTTTGTTCATCACTCCCTCTAATCCCACCGCACTCTCTCTGAAAATGCAATAGATTTTATCTCCAGGTAATTTCATCTCAGCTTTTTGTATTTTTTCCCCCTTCTTGTATCAATCCATTGTTTGGTTTCTGGGAAAATATTGGAAAAACTAGGAAAGTTCCAATCTTCACTCCTCCTGCTCTATCCGTGCATGTGACTTTAGATGTCAGGTTTCTTCTAATTGCCGCGTGTTGTGCTTTATGCTTTCACTATTTGTATTTTTCTATCTGAGATGTAAGCTAAACAAATCTTGATTGAACTGCTTGTGAATATGTATGCTTGACACTTGTGTGCTTTCATTGGATGTGTAATGCTAATATACAGTACAAGTGGCAGGCACTGTAATGTGAAGTGTCCAAGTCATGAGTTTTGGGTTTTCATTTTTCATGTCTAAACTGTGCTTTACATTGAGAATCCCTTGAAAAGCATTATCTTTAATTATATAATGGTTTCCCATTAACTGGCTGTATTTTTGCATCAATTTCACATATTATTGCCTGCAACTATCGTGGCTCATTTTGCTGATAAATGTTTCATTGTTGTAACTTCAATGGTGCCATTTCTTATCCGTTGATATCTTCCCAAGTACTATTTAATATGCTGCCTATATGTTTTGTAACAGGCACAGAGGTTGTTTATGGGTTTTATTCTTTGCTAATTGCTAGCATTCAATCTGGTTCTACGAAGATAGGAAAGGGTTATGCCCGTTATGGCAACAGAAAAATCTAATGTTTCGCAAGCTGAAGAAGTCAAAGTACTTGCTAATGAAGCCTTTAAAGGTAATACTTCGTGTTTTTGCAGTATAGTTGGCAGGTTGTTTTAATTTTGGCCATTTTGCTATTTTATTATAGAAATGATAGTCTTAGACTGCCCTGTACGAAACTAGAGCAGTTTACTATTGCTCAACGTGGCTGTGCCTTGTTATGAGTAGGAGCAACTTTTGACCATATCTGCAAATAATTTTCTCATTATTGCATGAGTAGATTGGATATACTCGATGCATCTCCTTATGTCATGCTACTCTCCTTTTATTAAGCCATGCTAATCCTATCACTTGTATTATCAGCCCACAAATATGCCCAGGCTATTGATCTGTATACGCAAGCCATTGAACTGAACAGTCAGAATGCTGTGTACTGGGCAAACCGTGCATTTGCTCACACTAAACTAGAGGAATATGGTAGTGCCATACAGGATGCCTCAAAAGCTATTGAAGTTGATCCGAACTATTCAAAAGTATGTTTTGCTACTTAAAAGTTTTGTGGATCCTTATGAATTTAAATATTTCTAATCTATTTTGACAATTGCCTAATTACAGGGTTATTACAGGCGAGGTGCGGCTTATCTTGCAATGGGAAAATTTAAAGATGCACTCAAGGATTTCCAGCAGGTAATTTGATAGCTAAGTTTGTCTGCAATCATCACCACAGGATGAACCCTGTTTTGTTCTCTTCTGTAAATTTTATAGGTTATATTATTTGCTTTCCTCACACAATTTTGACATGGTTTTTGAACTATGACATGTTTCTCCCATATACAACAGAGAAACCTCAGTAACTTGTGTTCCCCATGCTTTAGAGTCTTATTCCCATGAGTGTCATTATAATCTGTAACTCTGCATATACTACACGGCATCTTATATTACATAGGTAGCCTGGGACATTGTCACAATCAACATTGGTTACATGCATGATCCATAGTTATTTATGGCGCAAGGCGCACAATGGCGCAAACCCGTTCTGGAGCCGTGGCGCGAGGCGCGATGCATGGTGCGCGCCTTATCAAAATACGGCGCACTTAGACACTAAAAATTATATATATATATATTATCACGCTAAAAAATATGTACATAAGTTAAAACTAAGTTTGATATATTTTATAAAAGTCATTATTACGTCAAAAGATCTCAAACTAAAACTAAACGTTAAATCTAAATTATTTAGTATTCATCAGCTTCAAAAAGAGAATCAATATTTTCATCCCCATCCTCAAAAGATTTATAGCTCGAAACATCATTTTCCTCCTCCATATCTGATAGCACCATTGAACCAGCTCTATCAATCAATTTTCCCCTAGATGGATATCTTTTTTCTCCCACACCCATTGTTGTAGCTACATCGCCCCAAGTGAAATCATCCTCATTTGAAACTAACTCTTTTTTAGCACTGTTTACTTACTTTATTTTATTGTTATGGTTTTTTCTTAATGCTGAATTGTGTATATATAAGGGCATGGTGATTTGAAAAGTAAAATTTTAAAAATTTGGAAAGCTCAAAAGTTTGTGGAATATGGAAAGTTGTGATTTAAATTTCCTAATTTGATTTGAAATCTGATTTCCTCATTTATAGTTTGAATTCAAACCAAACAAACAAAATAAAAACCCTAATTTCTGATCAATCCATGTGAGGTGCGCCGCGGCGCGCCTTTTGCATATCGCCGCGCCTCGCATGCATTGTGGCGCCAAACCTGCGCCTCAGTGCGCCACGCGCAATGGCGCGCCATTTAAAACACTGGCATGATTGTTCATTGTTGTATGTCTGTCTATATTTGGAGTCATTTTCGTGTCTTAATATTCTGTAAGGAATGCAAGTTTTTTTTTTTTTTTTCATACATGTTTTCTTGAGATAAATAGTCTTTTATCTTCTAATATTTAGTACCTTTTTTTCTTCACAATATTATGTAATCAAGGTAAAGAAACTCTGTCCCAATGATCCTGATGCCACCAAAAAACTTAAGGAATGTGAGAAAGCAGTAATGAAGCTCAAATTTGAAGAGGCAATTGCTGCACCAGAGATTGAAAGGCACTCAGTGGCTGATTCAATTGATTTCCGTTCAATAGGTAATACCTTTGAAGTGATCTGCTCTAAAGTTTCTCTTTTATATCCTTTCCTCAGATTTACAATTCACTTTTTACTTTCTTCATGTGTATATGTCAAGTATTATGCTTGAAATATAGTTTTAGCATTTCAAATGTGATGATGAATGAACTGTTTTGGCTTTCAATTTGCAACCGTGTCAAACATAGTTCAATTGCCTGTGTACGTAACCAACCTGAGTTTTATTGGCATGCATTTGATGGAGGTGTCTGCAAATATAAAGAGCACAAGTATAATATGATGAGACTTGAATAAAAATGTTCCTTGAGCTCTACTCAATAGATTGCAATTTGGTTGCCATAACAACCCTCATGGAACATTATTAGAGCGAATAATGTAATTTGGATACGTAAGTTACCATTACTTGAATGTATTGACAGTGAGTTATCAAAGTGAGCTGAGCTCTATGACCAACAATCTTTTCTGACACTTTGTGCTCATTTGGAATGGTAAGATTAGGATTATGATAATCTGAGCAAGAGATCATGATTTGAAAGATTAATGATGTATACACTGTTCAGTATGGACAGGACATGTAGTTTGTATATTATTAATATCTGTAGATAACAAAGTCTGGAGAAAAAGGTTAGATATTTATTATTTAATTTTATTAGAGTACATTAAATGACACATAATGTATGTAAATAAGTACATTGTATTAGTTATCAACATGGACTTCCTAACAACCCAGTTTGTCTAAATAGCCTGTAATGCTTTAAAAATTTAAATTTAAACTTCCCTTCCTCTCGGATAAAGTATTGTTTCTAGTTCTGTATTCTGTCATCCAAGTTTTTCCATTTCTGTTTCAACACAACTCAACTGCTTATTGAGTTCTCCGCACTTCGATCGAAACTTGCAATTTTTTATAATGTGGCTGCAAATTTTAAACATTCATTAAAAACTCTTCAAACAACCACTAAGCTAAGACCAAAAATTGGTAAAATCAATTATTTAACCAATTTTAACCGAACAGCTTAAGTTATACAACAATGATACTTGTATTAATTTCTAGTAAGCTTCAGCATCATTTATGGCTAGTATTAGTAAGTTAATTTTAAATATCTTTCATCATTATAGGGACCGTCCCCAATTCATTATCTGTGCGAACCCAAGTGGCTATAGCAGCTGTGGCAGTAGCAATTGTGGCGGCCGTGGTGGTGGTATTGGGGGCGGGGGGGGTGGTGTGAGGGGGGCCGGCACCTGCCGCAATGATAGCGGCAGTGGCGGTGATCCTTGGGACATACTTTTGGTTTGGCCGCAATGATGGTTTCTTGTCTAGGGGTCAAACACTTGAACTAGGTTTGAGCTCTATAAAATATTGAAGATCATTAAATCATTCTTATAATCTTTAGAAGTCATTCAATCCTCTCCTTCAAATGCTTGAATTACCTCTAAACCCAAAACTACATTCAATGGAGAATTGCATTTTCAACCCTAACACATTCTCAGATGTGATTGCTAAAAAATGTACTTACATAATTTGTGATGCCCATGATAAAATTGAATACCCCTGGAATTATGGTTGGATTATATGTATAATTGAGTTCTGGTTTTGTTGCATATATGTAACTGCAACGCAACCATTTGGTCTTAAATTAGTTTTGCTTTCTCAGTAGTAGTAGTATTTTTTTTTGTTTTTTTGTTTTTGTTTTGCGGTATTAAAACTTGTTGGTTTAATGACTTCATCCATAGCTAAGTTCTGCTTCGTTATAACTTATAATTTGTGATTTGCAAAGCTGGGGTGGGATTTTGGATTCCTTTAGTGGAGCTGGGTTGAGTCTATTTTTTCTTGGCGTCATGGATTACCTGGGTTTGAAATTATTTATTTCTGGGGATTGGAATTACAAGAGCCTATGGTTTAATGATGCATAAAGAAGTGTTGCAATAAGCATACTTTTAGATGCTTAATGCTTCCTTGTTTAAGCATTTAATCTGCTTATTTTATTTTATTTTTTAAATTTTCATTCTCAAGGCTCTTATAAAATTGCCTTCTGTTTCAATTCTTAGATGTTGAGCCACAATATAATGGTGCTAGGATTGAGGGAGATGTCGTAACTTTGGATTTTGTGAAGAAAATGATGGATGACTTCAAAAATCAGAAGTGCTTACATAAAAGGTAAATAGCTTGTGCAGTAACTAGTATTTCTTTAATTTATTGTTTTTTTATCCAGTTCAGGAAATGCTAATCATCTGATGTTTCACTCTGAATGTTGCTGTCGAAATTGTAGATATGCTTTTCAAATTGTCTTGCAAACTAGAGATATGTTGCGAGCCTTGCCTTCTCTTGTTGATATAAAGGTCCCTGATGGAAATCATTTCACAGTTTGTGGTGATGTTCATGGCCAGGTAATTTGTGACCTTGACATCCTTTTGTTTGAATGGGTGCTTCAGTCACTATCTTGTTTTCCCAGTTAAGTTTTTGTCCTTTGACAGTCGCTGATATATGCTTGCACTTAAAGTTAGTATGTATGGGTGGCTAGTCTTTTCATTATAATGGGAGAAACAAATTCAATTGTCATCATAAATTAAGCCAATGTTGTCATTCCATTGACCTTTTTTTTTCAACTATAAAATTTGAGGTCCATGCTCCTTTTCGCCCTATTACTGCCTTGATTGTCTCTGAAGTATGTTTGCGAAGATTTCATTCGAACAATATACTGGTACCCTAAACAAGGCTCAGATGATACACTTGAATAGTCTGATCACGTGGTCAACCCATGACCCACCTGGATAGTCTGACCACATAGCCCATAGCAGGGGTTAGACGAGTATATATATCCATTTTGGTAGGAACTAAGATAAAGGCACCTAAATACTGAAAAAGATACCTGATCAAGCTCCGGTGTAATAACTTAATTTTCTAAAACCATAGGCCAAGGTTTATGCCGGAGCTTAAGTTACAAATACAACATCAATGTTTCTTTCTTAATCCCATATTGAATATATTTTGTTTCCAGTTGACAACTGTCTGTTCTCCGGGGTTTCCCACATCTAATTGCCTAATCTTTGTCAATGTCTCATTATAACATGTCTCTATTGTTGCATATTATAATGCATGATTGAGCTCCTTCCCTGAGAGTGATTGGACTACGTGTACTCTTGATACACTTACATCTCCAATATAGGGATCTTGCTTTCTTGCTCTGTCTTTCTACAATCACATGCACAAATGTGATTGTTAGTAAATTTTGAATGACAAATCATGCATGCTGGGTTTTAAATTTAACCATTGCTCAACTGTTCTTGCTCCTTTATGTTTGCAGTTTTATGATCTATTGAATATATTTGAGCTTAATGGTCTGCCTTCGGAAGAGAATCCATATCTATTTAATGGCGACTTTGTGGATAGGGGATCGTTTTCCCTAGAGGTGATTCTCACATTGTTTGCTTTCAAGTGCATGTGCCCATCAGGTGAATCCTTGCAGTTCATTTGCTTCAGTATTTTCTGTTTTCACTTCCCTTAATATTATGTCCTGTTCATTATTAAAATTTATGGATTTTGGCACAAATTTTGTGTATGTCAATGAGCATATTCGCTGTCTGTATTAGTTTGATTCATGTTGTCTCAAATGAAATAGATTTTGTGGCAATGATCAAGAGCAATTGCTTTTGTATTACTACTTTTCAAAATATTCATTCTTGCATGCACTTTCTGCTCCATCATCTGACTTTGTGAAAAATTCTCAGCTATTCATCTGGCTAGAGGAAATCATGAGAGCAAGAGTATGAACAAAATATATGGCTTCGAAGGGGAGGTTCGATCGAAGTTGAGTGATACATTTGTGGAACTCTTCGCAGAAGTTTTCTGTTGCTTACCTTTGGCTCATGCTATAAACGGAAAGGTTTTTGTAGTTCATGGAGGTCTTTTCAGTGTTGATGGGGTAAAGCTCTCTGATATTAGAGCAATTGATCGGTTTTGTGAGCCTCCTGAGGAAGGTAAGCTGTGTACAATGCCTTTTGTTTATCATCTTATCTATTATTTTAGCTGTGTAATAAATGCTTAGGTTAAACCTTATATATCCTGCCATTACTAATTGACAAATTCAACCACCCTCCTCGTAGAACGTATTTTCCCTCACAAACTTTTCAACAAGTGCATGTTTAAACCTTCCACTCTTGATGATCAAAGCGGAATCCTACATTCTTTCTCCCTATGTTACAAAAAATATGTCCTATTTAACTCATTGCAGAAATAAAAGATACTCCTTCTGCTCCAAAATGAGTGTTCACTTAATTTTGTGAGACTATGACCGAGTGTTCTTGCCTTTGTCGTTACAAACTCAAGAGGCTCTAACTTAACATAGGGATGTTGTTAGTTCATGCATAACTAATCAAAATATGAAGTGGGCCGTCATTTGAGGACGGTAGGAGTAATATCATTAATGCTCGATTTTCTCTCAAGTACACATGCATTTGTTGCTATGAACTCAAAGTGATTTTAAAATATATAAGATATATAATTGGTTATTCAAGTTCTCACTTACTAAAAGGGTAAGTGGACGCTTATTTTAGCACAAACAAATTTATTATAGTAGCATTTGATGCTTAACTTCGTATGGAGGGATAGCTATTATATAGACATATACCTTTTTATTTTGAATTGTGTGGGCTGGCTTCATATTTCCTTGTCTAATTTCAATCAGGTTTGATGTGTGAGTTGCTATGGAGTGATCCGCAACCTTTCCCTGGGAGAGGCCCTAGCAAGCGGGGTGTTGGTCTTTCATTTGGTGGAGATGTGACAAAAAGATTTTTGCAGGACAACAATCTGGGTATTTTCTACTATCAGTTTTATTTGAGTTCTATGACAAGAATTATTAGCATTTAGTGGAAGTTGAGCAATAATAATGTTTATGATTGACTTATCCCTTAACTTGCAGACCTAGTTGTCCGATCTCATGAGGTTAAGGATGAAGGTTATGAGATTGAGCATGATGGTAAACTTATTACTGTATTTTCTGCTCCAAATTATTGTGATCAGGTAAAATTTCTTCGTTTTATTTATTTATTTACTTTATATATCTAGATATGATTAGAGTTGTCATATAGTACTAATTTTTATAGACCTCGCACGATATTGCATCATGAATACGGCATGAAATACATGTCAGAATTCTGTGCATTGTTCCTTCCATATTTTTGTAGTGTTTGAGATGAATTATTGTCGTGTGTTTAACTTTGTGCATTGTGAAACTTGTGTTAGATGATCATACGCACTTCCTTCATTTGTCACTACCTGCTCTAATAAAATTTACTGTCGTATTACTTTTGTTGTATATGGTCGAGTAGTGGAACATTTGTCTTCATTTCTTTTCTTTTGGCTTTGTTAAGGGCCCATGTCTTCATATGTCTAGCTACTTGCTAATGCTAGCACTTTTATTTTGCTTTTGTGCAATCTACACCAAAAATATATAATTAGAACATGGTTAAATAAGATCTGTGTATGTTGCTTAGTAGCACAATAAATTTCTAGTAGTACTTAATATCTGTTCTTGAGTGTTTCTGGTGGCAAAAGGCTCATGTTGGATTTTTTAGCGGCATGAATATTGATTTTTTGGAGTTCCACACATGAAAACTAAGCCTTTAGTTTGTTGCCTGTCTTAGAAGTTTACATGTAATATCGATTGGGACTCTAAAGCTCAGTTTGGTATTTTAGATAAGCTGCAGTAATTGTAATAGTTAAAAGTAGAAACATTTAAGCATCCGTTAGGTTTTGTACTTGTGGTAAGAGTATAATGTTTGAGTTATCAATTTTATGTTGCAGATGGGTAACAAGGGTGCTTTCATTCGTTTTGAGGCTCCTGAGTTGAAGCCAAATATTGTTACATTTTCAGCAGTGGTCAGTAGCTTTTGTTTACCGAAAACAAATATCTGTTTTCTTTTAACTTGTCATAATTGTTTTCTTTTGAATTAAATTGCAGCCACACCCTGATGTCAAGCCAATGGCATATGCAAACAACTTCCTCCGGATGTTCTCATGATTTATTTATACACTTTGGAAGATTAGTGACAAGTAAATCTCGACATTATATTTTTGATGGATGCAATTTTCCTTATTTAATTTTTTTTGCTTCTTCCCCAGCTAGCTAGGTGAAAAACTTGGATTGCCTTGTAAAAAAAATTATGACCTGTATTTATGATCATGTTGTCATCTTTTCTTTTGCCATTACCTTGTTTCTTTCTTTGTTGACGTTTCCGAAGCGGGCCGAGCAACACCTTTAAGTCGTACTACAGCTAGACAATCTCCATTCGAGCCGGATAGGATCACGATATCATTCTATCATATTGACCGAAATGGTCACAATCTGGGGATGATTTAATTACTGCTTGGAATTGATATACACCCAACCCTGTAATCCTCCCACTGAATGTTATTTTTGTAAATATTTTTGGTGATTTATTTGTAATTAATTTTTAGAAGGCGAGTGAACTTATATTTAGTGACAATTTTTAGGATGGTGGAGCCTTGTACGGAATCAACTACACACCTGCAGCATCCGTTTGTAGTTCAAGCAGAAGATAATAGAGGTTATCAATTTGCTTTACCTGGAGTCAATGACTGTCAAACAGGTCCCCCAAATATTTAATCTTACCATTTTTGTTCGTAACCAAATTATATATATATATATATATATATATTTTTTTTAGATAATACGCAATAATATTAGATATTAATTAAACTGGTCCTGAGTTTACAAAAGTCTTGCCTATCTAAATGGGCAAGTTTATGGGCTTCGGACATAACTCGTCTGGTAACTCAAACACAAAAAAAATAGGGTGGTGATAAATCCACCTCTCAAATGGATAAATCCACCATATTTTGTCACAGATGAACAAAATTGTCCCTAATTAAATTTAGTAGTATTTATTCCTTAATTACATTAGGTGGGACCACAAATTTTTTTTTTTTGAATGGAAATGCATAATTTCATTAATGATAATAAACGAGTACAGAAAGCATCTCTAATGATAAGGGTCCGAGCCAGACAAGAACATAGAAGGGTAAACCCCTATAGTCACAAGCTCGAGAAGGGTTAGGCACAATTACAACTTCAATGTAGA
>JAYMTA010006326.1:0-10506 GCA_036897625.1 Pelargonium cotyledonis
GACATTATAAATCGGCACCCCCCCTCACATGTAGGCATTTCTCTTCCACACGTGGGCCGCTGCAGGCATATCCATCTGCAACCGGACCGGAGACCACAGGGGTAGGCAACATAAACGGGCCACAATTCACGACAAGGCCTAGATCAAAACTTGATTTGATACCATGTTAAATTTCAAAAACGGGCTAAATATAATGGCTTGGGCTTCCCATACTAAAAGATCAACCTTATCAGTGGGGTTTCACTTACACCATTATATTTAGCCTTTCATCTTTATATTTATCGGATGTGGGACATTTACCCACTTCTCAACAAAGAGCAGGAACTTAAAGTCTGGATTTATGCACAAACTTGAATTGACTCGAAGAACTCAAGATCTTTCCCATATATTACCAAACAATTTATCATTACAAGTGTTCCTAATTTGTTCTATGATATACTGCACAATACTTGACATTGAGATATCCATCTTTATCCTGGACACACCCTTATTTATTGACATTACAGGCTTCTGACAAAAAAGAATTTCTAATTACCAATGAGCCCACAGAACAATACTCTTTCTTCGACTTCATTACACTTGTTTGGCAACAAAATGAATGATAAATGATTGAAACAAATTTGTCACGAAAATGCTACCAGCCCATCCAGCTGAAAAGGCCACGGGGGAAGATGAACTCCCATAAAGTTACAAAACTCTAGTTCATATTCTGGTCACAAATCTCCCCCTGACGTTTTCATCATCTAAGAGCTTCAGACAATCTTCTGAGATAACTCTCACGAAAGTCAGTTTAGATGAAATACTAGGAACAAATATTGATACATTAAGACCTAGGAAGAAATGTTATTTAGTTAAAAAGGAAATTCTTATCGTCACTCCTAATCACATTTAAGAGATAAGAGAAGCTAGGTTAAGAGCCTCCAAGCAAGAAGTCTGTGTTGTATGCATAAGGACAGATATAAGCTTAGCCCAATGAGGTACTAATACTTCATGACAAAACTCAATCAACTCAATAATAATCATTCCTCAGATTCATGCTATCCTATCGATAGAAACTTAAATTATAAGACAGAATAATCTAATGACTAAACTGTAAACCTAGCACCCAATACTTAATATCAGAATCCAAACCTTCTTTATCATAAAATTCAATTTGCAAATAATCAAACCTAGGCAAGGTTTGAAAGATAAATCATACACCAACCTAACTCTTAGGTCAGTGCAACTAGATTCAAACTCCAATCTCAAACTGGATCAAATGAAAGTAACTAAACCGTTTTAGTAGTAGAATTCAAAGCATTTAACCATTTCCATTATTCGCCATGAAGTAACTGACAATGCATGGTTTAAGTATATTTATGCACAACTCACAATTCCATAAGTAGGGGAAAAGATGTCATACTGAAAACTTGTTTCATCACAACATTTTTCTTAAAATGTATTTAGTTTACACAGTAGGAAATAGTATAACTTTAAAAAGGAAGCACAACCAAATAGTACGTGGATCAACTAACATGAAGTTGCTATGTCTTAACTTAAAGTCTAGGGTTTGAGACCTCGAGAATGCAGCAATGTTAAAATTTGGCAGAGAGAGTTTTGCTGCCCTACTAGTCACATTCGGAAAAAAGAGGAAAAAAGGAAGCACATTTCTACTATAAACTAGCCTTCCGGTATTCAAAAGTGCCATTCATATCCAAACAACAATAATACAAGAAATTTGCCTAAAAAACTTATGTTCACTTTTCATAAAAGAAAACTAAAAGAAGAAAAAAGAGAGAGCACCTAACAAAAACGTAGGACCTTATCCAAATATATACACACAAAAACCCCTAACAGACAGACCTCTACAGCTTGACATATCCAACTCAGGAAACCTGAAACATCTAGAAAATTCAAAACATAAAAACCTCAAAAACCCAATTTAAGTACATAATTTCTGAATTGTGGAGTCTAATTATACTCATAAATTAAAAATTCAACCCAAAACCCTATAATTGAGAGAATCCCATTTCCCAAAACTCCCATTTAAACCACAGAAATCACAAAATCCCAAACAAACAAACTCAGAAAAACACATTTAAACCACAGTATAAGTATATAATTGAAAAGTAACCTTCTTTTTCCAACTAGGAGGAGCTGGGAGCTCCACGGAAATGACTCCTTCTTCTTGAGCACCCTCCTTCTCATTCTCCACTGGGCTCGCCATTTCCCCTGCCAAAACTCAACAAAACCTCACAATCCACACACACCCAGAAACCAGAAACCAATAAAAGTAAGCTCAAAATTGGAAAGAAAGAGAAAAGATGAGAATTTGTATACCATACCTGGGTGTATCTCCTGGGGTTGTTCTATTTATGATCAAAATTGAAATAAAGATGAAGAAGCAGTTGAGAAATGGAAATGGAGGTGAAGATGGATAGACCACGTCGTTGATGAATTTGGGAAATTTGAGCTTCTTCCGAAACGCACTCTTCCCGATTATTCTGGGTTTCGGATATGGGATTTGGAGCACTACTTCCTTTGTAGCCGGTGGTCTTGTCCGGCGACCACGTGTCGTGATCTGGGTTCCTGACCGCTTATCTAATCTGGGTTCTGTCTTTTTCTACTCCATTTTCTTTCTTTAATATTAATATAATATATTATTCACTATTTGTCTTTTCCTCTGTGTATAATAAAAAAAGCCATTTTTAGCCTTTCAGATATTTTTTTTCTCTTTTTGGATCGGTTGATGAACATGATCCAAGCAACTCACTGGTTTGACTTTTGTTTATGTTAAAGAAGTTAGTTGTGAATATTAAATTTTCATTAAATTTTATATTTTTTTACAGTATTTTAGTTAATAAAAATTCGACATACATGATACATGGTATAAATGTCCTTTAAATTTTTTATCGTATAGGGCATAAGTTATAAAACATAGTTTACCTGTAATACATTGTAATTAAATCATTTTTTCAGTGAAATATTTAATGTTCTGTCTTATTAAAGACACGTCATTTTATACAATATTTAAAATGTATAATATTGCTCTAAAATCTTTTCAATTTGTTACAACAAGAGCACACAAAAGCAAATAACCAAAAAAAAAATTAAATAGTTAATTTCTTAACCAAAAAATTTTTTGAAAGTCCATTTTTTTCTTATTTATTTATTTATTTATAAATTTAGTTATATACAAAATACCAATAATATATTGTTACCATTCATGTTCTCAAGGATTCGACAAAAAATATATATCACTAATTTGTCTTTCAGATTAAAAAAAAAAACTAAAAATCAAGAAGAAAATATTTTTAAAATGATAGTAATGTTGTCAGGAATAATCTGGTCGGCCCATTTATTTCGTGGGCTTATCTTGTTTCCGGGTATTGGGTACCAGCCCAGTCAAAACTTAGAACCATTAGATATCTACATGTCTTTAGAAAATATATAGAGTTAACGATATATTATGCTTCGTTCAGTCCCCGACATGTCTTTAGTCCTTCGTATTGAAAGACCACCGTGATTCTACGAGGTATATTTAAAGTCAACTTATTTATAGTAAATATTTGTTCATCTTCTCAATTGTACGTTAATCTGTAACAACTAATAACTGTCGTGTAACGCACACCCGTGTTATGCTCATGAGCTCAAGAGTGAGGCCCAAAAAGATATGGCTACGCGTAGAAGGCAAAACTATCGAATGGGGTTCCTTTTCGTGTCATTGGCCCGCTAACATGGACCTGACTAATTTAGTTATGGCGACGTGATTATTCCATCTCTCAACAAATTACACTTGGTATGTACTAGACTAGTATAGTCCTTCGCATGTTTTGTTGTTTCAAATATAAAAATGTATTAATTAACTTAGTTTCAGAACAGTAAAGGACTGACCATAGCAGAAAAAGAAAAAAGATGGGTTTCATTTCATGAGAATGAATGTCGAAATTGAATTTTAATTAATTAAATTTAGTGTACTATGCTATTGCTATTTGGTAGCCAGTACAGCACTGTAATTAACAGCAATATTAATGAACAGTACAGTATGGGCTAGTAGGTTTATGAGAATGAGCCATAGCAGAGAGTAGAGCCTACCTGCACCCTCTGCCCCCAGCAATAGCATGCACCTTCACCTCTCATTTATTCCAAAACCAACAAACTAAGTCCTCGTTTCGAATGGAGACCAAACTAACTAATTAACTTTTAGCCCGCCTTCAGCACGGTCACTCGCTACAACATAAACAATGATTTGCGTCTTTGTGGCGGACTATCTGTCACAAATATTGTTCATTATGCCGCTGATGATGTCTAGCAGCAGTTAGTCGGTGTTGGACTCGTTGATGATGATCAACGAGGGAATCTCTATTTCTGCTAGCAACATATAACTAGTGACCGACACTAACGGACTACGGATGTTGGTATGACAATCAACGATGGAATGTTCTGTCGCTATTCACCGATGACTGGCTTCCGATGGTGTCTTTTAAATAATATTTATCATATAATGGTACTCAATCTACAAACATACTATTACTAGTAGTGGTATAGAGATCAATGGCCACTTTTGGGCGTGGGGTTCTTTTGAGATGACTTTTCTTTCTCCTTTTTGTTTTTTTTTTTCCTTGTATGTCTATTTTATTTCATTGGTCCCCAACAAGGTCACCCCAATTCTTTCATTAAAGAATGTCCTATGTGAACATTAATTATTTTTTAGTTTACTTTTTCATAATAATAAGTGATAAATAAATATATATATATTTTTAATGATAAATAGTATAAAAACAAAAATAATCTTACATTTTATAACCTCTAATCATAATCATATATACTACTGTAGATACGAAATACCAATTGATTAGATAAATGTACAAATCACGCACAAAGCGAAACTAAGTATGCACGTGAATGAGAGTATGATTGTCGGTTCCTATCGATATTGTTAGAAAAAGAAATTACCGAATGTGATGTGATTCTTCCCTTTGTTTTTTAGATCCAGACATAAGGCTCCACTGTGCACTATCTTGGCAGCTGCTTCTCCTTTGTTTTCTTTAGACTGTCCATAGATAAGCATAAGCTTCTTCTCTCACCCACAAGCTAAGGGAAAGGGCCCTTAGCTTTCTCCTCCACATTGTTACCTTCTCCATTAATATTCCCACACCACTTTCTTACTGTACTAGTTTTGGCACCCAGTTTTGCTCGGGCTTTCATTATTTTTTTGAATGGCAACGCTTTCATTAATCAAATGTTGAATACATCAGGTAACTTAACATACTCAACGAAACCAGACTTGGACGTACAAACCAAGGCAAACTCTAGCCGTACATCGCTCGGCCTTCATTATTATAGTGCATTAAATAATTTATTATAATTATCTAGAATAAATGTCATTTTTGACAAAGATTATGCCAATTCTGTTAATCAAGTGACCATATATAGCTAGGGCAACGACTAATCGAATACATTGCACGAATTTGAGATAGAACTTACTGCGAAACTAAAAGTAGGTAGCTATGAATATTTTGGTAGGTGCAAGGCAAGTCCTTTTTAGAGCAAAATACATATAAGAAATGGAAGGAACAGTATCATAATTTAGCCATGGCCATGGCTATGAAGGTATAGAAAAATTAAGGCTATAAACTGGAAAGTTGTAGCCCTGAGAAAACATATATATTGTCACAATCAGGAAATTAATTAGGCAGGAGGTAATGCATATATTATTCTAAAAGAGGCTAAACAAAAGCGTAGGTAGCTATCAAATAATGTGCATTTATACGCACACTGTTCACTTGCCTCTTAAAATGGGCAAACCCATCCTCTACTTGCACATGAATCAACCATATATACCATGATTTCAACATGTGGATTTTTGTCTAAATAGATAACTAATTAAGGTTAATTACTACACTAATTTGACTCATTATTGTTTTCTTGACGACAATAAAATAATATTGTATAAATCAGTAACACTTACATATATTCAACATATATGTATAAATCAGTAACACTTACAATATATTCAACATATATTACTAAGAATTATACAAAAATGTCCATACAGAATGATGCGTCAGTTACTAAAACATAGCACGTTAAACATTCGATCAATGACTTGTATAAATCAAAATACGACATTTATATTGTTTGCCTAATTGACTGGGAGTTTCGTCAAAAACTCTTGAAATAGTGGTGATATCATATATGTTGTGTAGCATGTTCTTTTAAACTTAATAATTTAAATGAAAAAATATAAAATATGTATAAAATAATGCAATTTCTTCCAAATATTGTATAAGTCACAACACATTAGTCAATTTAATTGTTGATTTGATTGAATAACAATACACCACCGACCCACATAGTACAATATACATATGTATATGTATATGTATATGTTAGTGTTTTTCATATGTATATATTATGTACATTGTCACGTTGTTTTATATATAAAATTTAATTATCCCCAAATTAATATGCTGCCTCTTTAATTAAATGTAAAAATCTCCATTTGGTTGTCTAATTTAGTGAAGAACGAAGATGGATACGTGCATCACTTCATGAGCCAATGATTATTGGTCAAGGCTACGAGAGACTCTTATTAACCTAATTAATACTACGTACTATTTCTTTTCTACATAAGCAATATGAGTTAGCTAAAGGATTAGGATGACTACATGAGTGTCTTAGCCTAAGTAGGTCAAAATCAATCATAATTTAGATTTAGTTGTTATTATTGTCAAATCACAACTCACCTAATTATTTTGTTTTTAGTAAGTTTGACTAAGGATTACTTTTTTGTTTACCATTTTCTTCTCTTTTTCCAGTTGCTGCATTGTTGTGAATTTATTGCCATACTTTGTGAGTAAGGGCTCGGTAACACTAGCAAAAAGTCAAAACTCAAAAGTAACTTCAAACTATTTTGTAATGTAAAAGCTTGTAAAAATCAATAAAAGTGATATTGCGTTACATAGTAAAAACCAACAAAATTTTATGTCATATATTTTTAAATATTGTTAGTTAAACTTCCATGATCAAAATGTACACACATGCTATATATTAACAATAATATGTAGCAAGAAACAATGATTGAGTTAATTGTTTTGTTTTACAGAATGGTAAAAAAAAAAAAAATGAAAGGGAGAAATATCATTTTTTTTTATAGAAAAAATCGCCCCCCTCGTCCGCTGTGGATATAGACCATAATTTGCAGATGAGAGAGAGAGAGAGAGAGAGAGAGAGAGAGAGAGGGCAGGTCACATTCATGATTCATTCAAGTAATGATGAAATGTACACTACTCATCATCTGGACACCAACCCAACCTTCACTTATAATAATCTCTAATGTCTTATTGTAAATGTAATCTAATATTGCTACCTGCCAAAACACCCTCTCTCTCCCTCCTTCAATTTCTGCTCTCCAACCCTAATAATTAACACTACAACCTGTTCTTGTACCTGTTCCCTCTCAAACCCTAATTAACCTGCCAAATAAATACCTATCTTGACCTCTTGCAATTGGCTCCATTCTAAACCTAAAAAAAATCTGAACCCAGTTTTCCATAAAAGCAGCCACCACTAGCTACAACCTACACACATACATGCATAGCTCCAATTCTTTCCTTTTTTCTTCCCCACTTTTCAGGTTCCATAGCATTAGCAGTTGCAGACTATACCTTAGCTGCCTGCGGTGAACCCAACTAAACTAGACTTTATATATATTTTTCCTGAGGATATATATTTATTTGTAGTGTATATAAAAAAAGCTGGTAATGACTGTTTTAAAGTGTTTTTTTTTTACTGTTGTGATACACAGCTAGCTTGGTAGTAGCTCTTTACAAAGTAAAGGCAGCTGGAGGTGGAGGAGGAGGAGTTGAGAGACAAGAGTATATAAATTGTAGTAAAATACTCACAAACATCACTATAAAAAGGGCTTATCTCCTCCTATTGTTGTTTGCAAATTGACCCTTCTCTCTCTCTCTCATCTCTCACTCTCTAGCTCATTCTTCTTCTTCTTCCTTTGAGTTCTTGATCTTGTGTGCTAAAATTAAGTAAAGAATATCAGTTAATTACTAAGAACAATATCATATCATATCATGTCAAGCTGTGTTGATCATATGGTGGCAACGCCGGAGCAGCTCTGCTACATCCCTTGCAACTTCTGCAACATCGTCTTGGCGGTACCTATCTATACCTTATCTCGTATATATTCTCAACATGTGATGACCAACCAACAATCTGCTTCTGGGATCTGCTCTTTCTGATATTATCTTTTGTTTGTTTCTTTTGCTGGGTTCGTATCTTCTTGCAAGCAAAGAACATTTTTTTTTAATCCTCAACTTGTAACCTAAAGCAACTAATTATCTTCTCCTTCTCTTAATTTTCTTCTTCTTGATTTTGCTCCTCACAGTCAAGTCTCCATCGCTAGAGACTCTTTTATTTTATCTTTCTTCTTATGATTTGCAGTAAAACAAAAGTCATACCTGAAGGTCCTCTCTAAAGATATGTGAAGACCACAGAGAGAGATTATTAATTTTTGCAAATATGTACTTGATTTGTTAACATCAAAACAAGAATTTGATGCAAACAGCTCCTCTCCAGGTCACTTGATCATGAAACACACTGTGAACCTCAAAAATCCTAGCTGGAGTTAGGATTTGTACAAATGTGTGGCTATATAACTTGCATGCTTCTTTTGAAAAAACAGTTTCTTGATCTGGTTTAGAAAGAGTTGGTTGATGAAAAAAGACATGATTTGTAGTGTGCAGTGTGCTCTATCTGATCATATTAATTCACATATATATATATATGGTGTGTGTGTGTATGTATAGGTGAGTGTTCCATGCAGCAGCTTGTTTGACATCGTGACCGTCCGATGCGGGCACTGCACGAAACTGTGGTCCGTGAACATGGCAGCTGCTTTCCAGTCACTGTCGTGGCAGCAAGATGCTTCTCATCATCAGGTATTGAATCTATTGTAGCTACCTCCACAAGTCAGCTTGTTTTTAGGGCGTGTTCTGTTCTCTTCCGTATTTCAATTTCCGTAGCTACCTGAAAACTAGGGTTTCTTTCTGGGATTTGCTTCTTTTGAGGAGACGAAGAACCAGAACCAGCCTACCTAGCACAGCAGCAGTATATATGTATGTATGTGCAGCTATAGCTGCAACTACAACTACAACCCTAGCTAGCTAGCTAGGTTTTTTGGGTTCTGTGCGTCATGTGGATCTGTGTATTATAATAACACAGATCGAAACCCTAGCTAGCTAGCTAGCTAGGGTTGTAGCCGCCGTTGCCATGTATTGTTTTTGCTTTTTGGAGATCTGATTTTGCGGCCGTTGTTGTTTATGGCTCAGCCTCCTGTCCTCACCCATTTTAGCATTTCCACCATTTTCTTTTGATTGAACCTTAGCTGTTTGTTTCATGATTTGATAGTATATTATTAGGTTTTAATGATTTCTTTTCACTAATATTTGTGTTTTTTTTTTTGTTTCCTGTGTTTTGGAGTGTCAGCTCATCTGAATCTGACATCTTTATTTTATTATCTCTGGAAAGACTAAACATAAAATAATAGTGATATTGTTGTATGTGAATTTAAATACTTAGATCTTAAAAGCTCCATTTGTATTTGTGCTTATGTTGTTACTTTTTTAAGTAACAAGACTGTTCATCTCATCTGGGTCTTATATGCTCCCATTTCGATTCTAACTGAAACCTGGAGAATCCATCACTTCAATGCTGATCTGGGTTTTTCTCTCTCCATCTTTCACTGTGCTCTAACAATGACAACAGTGATGTTGTTTGTCAACTCCATATTTATTAGCTACATTGACCTCTCTCTTTCTCATTTCACAACAACAAGAAGATGCTACTCAAAAGAAAGTAAAATCTAATAAATGCTTTCATATATATAAGTTAAACATAATTAACATTTCACAACTGAGGTTCAAATCTGTTTAATATTGCAGGCACCACACTACAATAATTCTCAGGAGTACAGGATTGACATGAGCTCCTCTTCCGGATGCAACACCAAGATAACAATGCGAGCACCGAACAACACAATCTCTCATGAGCAAAGGGTTGTGAACCGACGTAATTAGTGAAAATCTATAATTTGTTTTTATAATTGAAGTTATAATTAAAGATGGTTAATTACTTGATATATATATATATATGTGTGTGTGTTAATTATCTTTTTCAGCTCCCGAGAAGAGGCAGCGAGTACCTTCTGCATACAACCAGTTCATAAAGTAATTACTAGTGATCAGAGTCTCTCATCTTTTAGCTTTCATGTTATTATAAAAAGCATAGTATAGCTATTATAATTGGTTAAATAAATGATGACAAGTCGTTTTTATGAAAACCAACAAGCCTGAATCTTGATACATATATACATGCAATATTGCAGAGAGGAGATTCAGAGGATCAAGGCCAACAACCCAGATATCAGCCACAGGGAAGCTTTCAGTACTGCGGCCAAAAATGTAAGTCTATACTTCAGGCATGCTCTACTTTTCAGTATCTCCACTCAAA
>JAYMTA010006327.1:0-10505 GCA_036897625.1 Pelargonium cotyledonis
TTGGTATAAAAATCACCCTACAAATTGTACAATCATATAACGTTAAACATATAATTTATTAGTTGTAATAATCAGAAAATCCGAATACATATTTTAGAAACTTATAAATAGTATATTTCGTCTATGTACCAACATTTTATCGATATGTTGATCTGTACATGACCTTGCATTTAAGAGGTTTGTGTCGTCGTTCTTTATAGGACACGTTCCACTAGAGTTGCACCTACATGTTCATGATATATGCAATATTGTTTTGTTATTTTAATGAGTTTATATCATATAATTGTGGGTAATGATTTGGTGTATGTGAAATCACGTATTAGACCCATAAACATTGAATCCGTGTATCACATATGACAAAACAATTGTGATTTTGTTTACCATTCGACTGTGTTGTACTACACATATATGAAAGCTCAAAAATGTGTTACACAAACATAATGAAAAGGAATGATATGCATATATACACAAAATTGAAAGCATTATCTAGATGCTTGTCTAAAACTGATACAACATATAATATGCTAGTGAACATTTGCACTGTCAAGTGTGAACCACAAGTACTTTCTTTGTACAACTTTATGTATCACAAATGTAATAACGCATGACATTGAAATGAACATAGTATTCCAATTTACTTGAAGAAGTTACTTCCCGTCAAGCTTGTGTTCCAAATGTAGATTAGAATAACACTTTGAAGAAATTATTTCCTAGCTTCTGTCCTTCCTTTGGTATGTGAGAGAATCCTAATTTTTTTTCCATAGAAACCTATTAAAACACCTCACCAATTATCCAACTACTTAACCTATGATCTTCAAAGATTTGTTTGTTTAGTTACTGAACTGATATAAACCTAGGAGAAGGAGTAGATTTTAACTGATAGGGTCATTTCTGAATATCTATGTGGGCCCCGATTACTGTTAGCAAATCATTTCAAAAGATATGGTTTGTTTGTATATGCCACACTTGCATACATACATTGGTTGACTATTCTATTGACAACTTAATTATATACTAATTACGCAGTACCTAGGTTGTAATGAAATTCTGTTATATTCTTATTTTGAGATAGGGTATGATGTATTTATTTGGTTTCACTTATACACATACTTTTGTGTTATTTTGTTGTGTGTATTCGTTATTTTGTACAAAAACTTTTGGATATTCTTTCTTCTGTACATGCATAGGTGGATTGGTAAGCTTGATTCGTTTCATGACATAACTCGATTACACACAGCACAAGTTAGAAATAAATTATTGCTTGACATATTATTGGACGACCATAACGAGGAGAAACATAAGCTATTATGCGGCTTACTTAATCCAAGAAAAATGTGAAGATGCATGCAAATAAGTAACTAATTGAATTATATGTTCAATTACATTAGGACACTAATGTAACCGACACATATATGTGGCTTGGGACTGGTAGTTGATGTAACTAAGTGAATTATATGCATAATATCATATGACATTGTTTAAAAATGTAGTAACACTGACAAAATATTCTAACTTAACACATTTAAAAAGCATATTATGGAAATACATACCAATGTGTGGAATGAAGAGAACCTCAATTTTATTCATAATTATATGTTCAATCTTGTTGAACATTACATAACCATCTACTGCATATCATTGAAGTACCAAAACGAGTAAGTTCATTTCATTGACACACAACATCATGCTTTGATGATTAAGCATATCATGAAATTTGTGCGGGTGCAATCTCCAAGTTCATGAGCGTTAAGATTACATAATATAATCACTAGAATTCTTCCATGTTGGTATCGTAAATACTGGACGTTGTATCCACCAAATATTTGTATTGCATCTCCAGCCTTGTCTTCCTGTAGATCAACATCGGTCATACAAACAATGTCAGATTCATACAGTTTTTGCATTGCTACTCCTAGTTGTTGGTTACATGTTTTCTTCAACCTATTTACATTCCACAGCAAAATGTGTATAAAAAAGCGTGTAAGAATTATTCGCTTTCTAGTTGCATTGTTGTGAGTACGACTTGCCAAAAATGTAAACCCTTCATGACGATCTAACTCTAAACTCACGTTCAATTGATCTAACATAGTAAACACTTGTAGCGAACATTTGGTATTGTATGACCTCCATTGTATACTATTGTCGATGGTTTGATCTCCATTTTCAGGCGGAGCCAATTTTAACCATTCCTAGGGGACATTCTCAAAAGTTGTGAGGAATGATATAGGAGTTAGAGGATTTATGCCTAGAATATGAAATTCACCAATTGATAAAAGATTTAAAAGATCCATACGGTCCTTAAGCACGGGTATGAAATAACGCAGGTATGGTACGTATCAAAGTGTTCATTCTTTGATATGACCAAAATGATATGCATACCATAATATTAAATAAAAGTAAGAAAAATAGGCCCAAATATTATCCGGCACCATCAAACCATGTTGAAAGACCTCGGTACATGGTTTGTCATGTTAAAGCATAACATCCCCACTACAAAATACAGATATATCATACATATTGCATACTAATTTTGGTGGTTGTGATATGTTGCCAAGAACCCGAATTGCATTAGTCTCTTGTATTGCAAACTTGTTGTATTGAGGACCCGCACTCTCTAAATTGTGATGTACTAAATATACATCAAGGTTGTCGTCCACAAAAGACTCGTCCATAACGATTTTACGAAGCAACAAGTAAGAGGATAGTCAAAAATAGAAAAATGATTGCTGGGTGTATGAGTGACAAAGTGTAAACCAAACACTTTCTCTTATAAGCAAACCTATCTCTAATAAAACAAGATAAATTATTGTCCACCCATACCCTATGAAATGACAACATCTTGGGAAGAGAAGCTACACATTGATGTGATTGTACACTGAACATATAAGACAACCTATACGAAACACTTTCCACTTTGACAAAATGTTTAACTTGGTAAACACACAATCTCAGCTTTTATATCCATTTCATGCTTATTTTTTGGTATATTCACAATCATTTTATTTCTCTATAAATTATTAGATTTATATAAATTAGGGTGCAATAATTTATATATAAATCATTATAACAGACACAAGAATATGAAATTTGATATATGATAATTTAACAATTTGTATATATTGCATCTTTAACTAAGTGTTATTGACCGTTATGTAACAATGTGAATGTGATTATTTACCATGTACACAAAATTGTTCGGTTGCAACATTATACATTGAAAACCTTTTTATTAGGATGCAATCATAAATACGATTACATTAGCTATGTTGATATTGTCCATAACGACTTCCAATTACCATCATTTATTGAAGGGGTACTTTTACAAAATATAAAGTACAACAATTTACATTGCAATCCCATTCACCAAATCTGAACGAATTACAAATATAGATATTGCGTAATTAGTATGCGGAGATATTATAACATGTAAACCACGCACCCATATTCCTTGTTCATCTAACCATTTACTTAAAAAATTTCTTCTATCAACACACAAACCTAGTGTAAATCCTAATGCAGGCAACACAGTTCTTTCAGACATCGTTAGAGATACAGGACATCCTACCCTACGACTGTCATTGATATTGTCTTCAACATGATTAGTAATGACAACGGCTATGTGATGATGGTTTGTTATATTTTTTAGCAATGTCGTACATCGACGGATTTCATAATTTCTACAACTCATACTGTATTCAGTTGTTCGTATTGAAATCGATATATTGAAGTAATGGAGTCCAATACTATAAGTTTCACAGGTAATCTATTATGCATTACTTGAAATTGAAATATCAATACCTCTATGGTGCTCAACAAAATCTGTAACTCATCAATAGTGTGGACATATATTGTGAAAACATGATGGTCAAAATTATACTCATTCGGTAAGACACCTTCATATCTGTTGTTCAAACTTCTGCCAAGTTGTAACAATCAAACCAAAAGAAATTGGCCTTCCGTTGTTATGTACAATGTAGATCCCCCGACACCCCCAAAGTAAGGAGGCAGTTGGGCATGGACGACCAATTGCAAACACAATTTAGTTTTTCCAGTACCGCTCTCACCAAATAATTCTGTGATATGTTTGCAAGTTATTCCACCTCTAAGTACTCCATCTAACTTGCAACAACCAATAGATATGTATTCTGTATCCATATAAGAATTGAGGCTATTCCACCTCCAACTTTTGTATTTTTACAACAAACTATAACAATGTTGTCTTTGAATTGAGGTTTGGTTGTATGAAATGAACTCACATGGTGCTTTAATGGATAATCAGTTACAAATTTTCTATTAACGCATTTCATATATAATAAAACTGTCACGGGTCAAAATTTATTTCTAACAAAAAAATAGTAAAATAATTAAACTAAGCTAACCAATGTATGACTGCAACGTGAGCCATATCACAAATAATATATTTTAAATGATTGAATATTCCTAATACATACCTACATCATTTATTGTTACAAAAATATTTAAATAATATAACTTAGCTAACCAATGTATGAATGCAATGTGAGCCTTATCACAAATTTGAAAACACTTCATCACTCCAACCTTCTCTTACATAAACAGGGCGTTTCAACACATATCTCTTATCAATATTCATATTCTTCGTTCACAATTCATCTTCTTCACTGACTTGGTCAGTAATCAATAGTTTGGGCTTCGATTGAATAGTGAATCTCAATCGGGTATGGATTTGAATAAGGAGTGCATGAGTAGTGAATATCAATCGGGTATGGATTCGAATAAAGAGTGCATGAGTAGTGAATCTCAATCGAGTGCCCGGCGTTATTCAATACATCATCCTGGGTTTGATCATATATGCAAATGTGGGATAAAAGCTATGGTGAAGATCTCAAAAACTAGAAACAACATGGGGCGAAGTTTCTACGGTTGTTCAAACTATGGGGTAAGATTTGTAGTTGTTTTAGTGTATTTCTATAGATGAATCGAAGGTTGCATTGTCATTGTTTGTTGTAACTAGTAGTCAGATATTTGGTTTGTTAAATGATGCAGGGAGTTGAATATTGTAATTTTTTTGGTGGATAGATTGACATGGATCATAGTGCTCTACCATCTGTATTTTTAGTTGCGCTTAATGCCCAGATAGAGTAATTGAAGTCTGTCATATTAGAGAGATCGATTGAAGAAGCTGTGCCAAGAGCAAAAACTCGTAATTGATCAGACAACAAAGAAGTTGAAGAGAACAGTAAAACTACATAAAAATTTGATTACAACTATCCATTTGATGTTTGTTTTGAATGCCATTTTTTTGTTATATCTGTTGATGTCGACTGGAAAAGGAGATAGATTGAAATTTGCAGTTTGAATTTTATTAGCATATATATGATCGGTTGAAATTAGGGTGTGTGTGTTTTGTATTAGTTTCAACATCAATGCAATTGTACTTCTTCATTGAATCAAACTCTTCTAGTTACAATGTTGAATCATTGTTTGAATTGAAAAATGAAGAGGACCTCTATTCTTACAGTTTTTGCTATTCAAGCCAGCCTATTTTGTCCTATTGGATAGCCACTTGGTTTGATTGTTTCATATAGCTTCAGAATAGTGTTGAAGATTATGAAGATTTATTATTGTTGTAGATATATCATGTCTTTCTATTCTTGTTTATTATTTATAATCACGCAAGCTACATTTGATACTGTGTAAGTCATAATGAAATTATCCAAAACATACACAATGTTATGAACTTGAGATAACGCAACACGTTATGTGTTCAATATAAATAAATATGACATGTAACTAATGTTTTATTTTTCCTCCATTCACAACTACTATTGCTACTAGGTGTCCTAATTTAAATAATATCATCAATTACTAACATCTACCACAATGAGGTCATTTAATTGTGTGCATTCTAGCAAGCAATATCAGTTAAATCCAATAACACATTCATAAAATGACTCAAACATTGCATAATATGTAAATCAATTCATCAAGCAAAAGTAATCATCCAATGATATATGTCATTTTTCAATTCTAGTCATCAAACCCTTGCACATAGAAATTATGTAATTACTCTTCACCACATCTACATATCCTAACGCCCAATATCAACCAGCATTTAATTGTGTGTGCATTCTGGCAAGCAATGTCAGTTAAATCCAATAACACATTCACAAAATGACCCAAACATTACATAATATGTAAATCAATTCATATAGCAAAAGGTCTCATACACTGATATATGTCACTTTATCAATTCTAGTCTTCAAACCTTTGCACATAAAAATTATGTAATTACTCTTCACCACATCTACATATCCTAACACCCAATATCAACCGGCATTACTCAGTCATATCAAGTTCGGGACCGTGTCTTTCAGCAATTGCGATTTAAGTTGTGTTCTATTTTGTAGCAATCCGTGACTTCCAAATTTGGTGGAACTTCCCCTCATTGGTGTGCCGTTGTGCAATCTCATGAATTGTATGACAAAATGGCCCGAGTCATAATTGTTCACAAGTCCTTTGTTAGTCCTTTTTTCTTATGGCATATTGAATATAAATTGAAATGATTTATACAACACTTTTACCAAATATGTGTACCTAGAATTTTGTTGTGACATTATCGGAAACTGGATATTATTAATCGTCAATTTGTTGGACCGCATTTTCTCACTATCAGTGACGGAACGCAAAACAAGTTTCTTCAACAATTTAGTCTACAAAATAGTGGTTAGTAACTAGCAATTTAAGTAGAGTGAAACATAAATTGAAGTATAATATAAATATGTCAAACCATATGAACAGTATAATTTTCCACATGCTTATTCTAAGTACGGTACTTCTTGTCTGTGACCATTGCATTATTGTTCTTCAATACTTGCACATCAGCTTGGTTGGTGTTGAACACCATACAAAACCATGTTCCGAATAGGCAACACGGTAGGAAAACCTAAAACGAATGAATTGAATTATGCTAATGTCCATAACAGAATATGGAGGTGCGAAAGTACATTTCCAAAAAATAAAAGTTGCACGTACAATATCACAATCGAATAGATCAATGCCAAGGTTTTCCTCCTTGTACAAAGAAGATGGGACTTCAGCAATTGAGGATTTTTCCTCGGCTTCAAATTTGGACTTTGCAGCTGACATCGTAAGAGGTATGTGGACCCTGTCACGGACCAACTCTTAACATGACAAAGCCAGTAAGTAAATGTAAGTGCACTAAAAGGTTAATGCAAAAATTTTAGTAGGCATATTGTTAACACAGACTGATATTTTAGGGAACAAAGCATATGCTCTATGTCTTGGTCCGTATATGAATTTGTTAGGTCATTGTACTGCACATTCCATTGTTTGCACAAAGAAAAAAAATACAAATACTACTGAAAATGTGCTACCTTATGTACTAGCAAATCCATTGATGGATATGGTCATGATGATCATCCAAAACAAGTAATCCAACCAATTAGTGTCAAACAATAGGGAAATTCTATTCAATACGGGAAAAACCTAAATGTTAATGAAATTATACAAAATTGTTAATGTTTTTATATCTACATGTGCATACAACAAAATATGCAATTTACTACAAACCAAAAAAACTACTTACTTCCAAGCTTAAGCATGAGGATGGAGATATAACTCCATGGAAATGGACGATGTCATGTTTGTCTCCCTAAATTTTGCAACAATATCAGTTTTGCATGTTCAGTGCACAATTAAAATGTAGACATGGAATGAAATTGCAAATGAGGATATAAGTTATTGGGTTTAATCACAATTATAACTCGAGCATGCGCACCCGTTCTTGTTTCAGATAATGTCCACAACACTTGTGAATTCCTCGCTTGAACAATGCTCGGCCGTTGATTGTACGCCTGAACTTCAAACTATAAACAAAATTTGAAAGTATATAGTAACTATCTTAAAACCTAGAAATACTAATGGAAACAAAAACATGGAGATAATGTACTATTGGGTATATAGTAAATCTATGAATATAATAGAAGCTTGCCTCTTCAATTTGAATTATGAACTTGAATATTAAGTATCAATAGTACCTGTTGCTACACAATGTTTTGAAGTTGATTTTGATCGTTTTGAATATTAAACATTGAAGTTTTTGTCTTCTTCTTTGCACGCGTGGATGTACAACTGTATAAGACATAACATAATTATGATCAAACAAGATAACCATAGTGTTCAACATGTAATAAAATGAATGAATATTACCTTTATGTGCATTGTTATCAGAACATGGTACTGATCTAGGTGTTACATCTATAAGGACACAATCAATTTCATCACATCTATCTGAATCTAGACTATGAATTCCCTGCTCCACATCGGTCTCAGGTGATGAGCGAACTATGTTTTCAAATTCATATAATTAATCATCAATGAATGTTTAATACGCATCAACTAGAAAAAAAAAATAAAGTTTCAACGATTTGTTTCATTTGAGAACCTGGACTAACTCCGGTTGTAGGAATCGATGGCCCAATAGGTATGGCAAGTTCGAGTGCATCAGAATGAACAACATCATTATCTTCATTGTTATCCATGGAACTAGATTCGTTTGTTGGGGACATAGTCATCTCGTCAACGTCTTCACATATATCGTTGACCAAATGGTCTAAATCAATGGCATCACCTTCCTCATCAGTGGACTCATGACAAGTGCTCAAGATATGGTTCATGTCAGTCTCATTCGTTGTTGTGCCCAAACAAGTAACAATAGTCTTTCTTCCTGCCCTTTGTTTCTTCTTTCTAATTGTTGCATTGTAATTCTCTTTTCTTGGGATCCGCTGTACAAAGTAAAACAATTTGTATATTAAATCCAGTATCTACAATACAAAATATAAACACAAAAACACATTTAACAATAGTTCAAACATAATATGATAAAATTACTAACAAAGACCGTCATTAACCTAATCACACTGTATTTATGCAAAATACACCTCCATGAAATTTTGTAATGGGTATCACAGTTGAATGGTAAAACAAACTCTCATGTCTAATGCAAAAATAAACTTCATCAAACAAACAATCGTCAAGCGTTGCTTTGTATAATACATATAAACTAAAAAATGTATAATAGCTTTTTCAAAAAGTCTTTAACAATGATATTTTTTCCTATTTTGTTAACTGCCTCATGAATCCGATCATCACTCCAGTAAACCAATGAGATATCATTTCTGGCAACAATGCGAGAATCCAAAAATTAATATTCGAGGTAGAACAACTGCAAATAAAATTTAACAATCTCAAACAAATCACAACATGAATAACATATGCTTCAAACGACCAGGACAACATTTACTTGCAAATGCTTGCTGAATTGTGCAAGTACAAACACAAACATTATGAATAACTAATTAAGGTTCTGTACAAAAAAAAATTATTTTAATTGAATAAGACTTGTTTAAGGTAACCATTACAAACATGTCAATATCTGCCGGCGTGGAACGCCTTCCTTTTGCTTCACAACATATTCTTTCCTAATACGATGGAGTTCAATATACTTTTCTATCTTCTTGGCTTCTTTCCATGCATTAGACATTTTCTGGACAAGCAACAAAGCAACACATGAGTAATTGAAGCCAATTTGTAATTCACTTCTAATGCAAATAAGTTTAATATCAAACTTAAACTTGTTATCATAAACTCTAACCTTGTCGTTGTCACTACAAAAAATACCCTCATATAGCAACGGTAATATTTTGTTGCCAAAGACGAAAAAACTGTTGCTATGCCTTGACAATATTGGCGTTGCTATATCATAACGGTTGCCATTGAGTATATATGGCAACGTTTTTACACTTTTTGCCATTTCTAAAATGGCAACAATTAAAAACCGTTGCCAAAATGTAAATGGTAACGAGTTTTTGACCGTTGCTATTGACATAATGACAAAACTTGTGAGCCGTTGCCATTGACTAATGGCAACGGCCAAAACATTGTTGTCATTTATATAACGGCAACGATGTTTATCCATTGCCATTGATTAAAAGACAACGAATACAAACCATTGTTGTTAACTCAACGGCAATGGCTGCACATCAATTGTCATTTTATTATTTGCAATATTTAGAGGTAGCTATAGCGTGATTGTTAAATGGTTCCACCTAGCCAACCAGTCAAGATCGATTTTTAAAACATTACACGCAATAATTAAAAGTATGTTGTCAGTGACAAACTATTGTTCAATATTGTTATAATAAAAATCTAAACGACAATAAAGTGAAAATTTTCATATTAATCAAACTAAACTTTACATTGTCATAGCATTTCAAACATAAATACAAGGGGAAATTACAAAAACTGTATTGACTTAAAACACCTAGCACCAGTGAACTATTGCACTTTACATCTAGCATCAGTAAACTATACATTTAATGGAATCCGTTAATTTTATGGATGGAAATTCAGTGTCTCTCATCACATGCTAGGCATGTGACTTTTTATTTTTCTTAAATACCCAAATTATCCTTGTTCATCATATATCAAAGAACATCAAGAAC
>JAYMTA010006328.1:0-10505 GCA_036897625.1 Pelargonium cotyledonis
TTTGTTGTTAGTGTTGGCTACATTTGTACTGCTGAATTGCGTGGAGATTAAACATGAAAGTTCAGAAATTAAATTAGGTCAAAACACGAAAGATGAGAGACTATTTTTGATTTTTTGCCAATTATATTTTGTTTCTCTTTTATAATTTTCTTTTGTGGGAGAAAAGGAAAAGGAAAGTGAAATTAGAAATATAAAAAAATAGTTAATTGATAAGATGAAGTTGGTAGTGTAGAGATCCAAGAGAGGAGTGCAATTTATTTAATTTATTTGTAGAGGTAGTGGAAAGATGAGATGAGGTATGATGTTAATTGATTGAAAATGACATTGAGGTTCTTTATTTTATTTTTCTTAGCTAGATTGTCCACTTTATGGATGGGCCAAATAAATTTAGTATTTCAAAGCGTAAATTACAATGTCTTGCTTTTGTTCAAAGGTTGTAATAATAAATTGGATAAAACATCATTTCTGTATTATCATTTGAATTTTTTATGGACGGGTTACCAAGAAGTAGGCAACTCAACTTGTTTGATGTGGGTTGAAGTTCAGCAATTTACGAACTATTTAAGAGTTGTGTATTTTTGAATAGTTCAAATATTGTGTTTTAAACGGTTTGATAGATTATGCGCAATCTGTTATTTACATATGAACGTTGGGCAAAATCTAATTGAGTGATTGTTTGGTAACATTTTTACTTGACTTTAAGGTCTTGTTCGGGAACTAAAATGGAGCTCATTTTGCTCCTTTTTGGGTTTGCCACATGAGATTCAACCAACTTACACAGGAGGTGATTGTTCGACAATTTTTTTTTACAAAAAAGGAGTTTTGGAATTGAAGCTCCTGCCCAGGCCTCTATGCTGTGACTTCTGTGAAGTTGGGGTTTCCATTCCTGAAGAGACAGAAGGATGAGAGAGTTAATTAGTTTCACATTTGCCCCTTAAATTTTTTGATAATTTCATCTAGTTTGCCCAATAAAACTATAAGTTCTGTGATTAAAATAGGTCGACCCAGGAAAATAGGTCGACCTCCATATTCCATTAGAGATCGACCTATTGAGATTTATGTGAGTATTATAGAAGGTCGACCCATATTTACAGGTTTACCTCATATATGTAGGTTAGCCTGGATATGTTTGGGTTGCCTTTGTTTGGGCTTGTTGGGCTCAAAATTTTATACAACACATTTGGGCTAGATGATTGGGTTTTAATATATGTTTGGCCCATATCTATTATAATTTATTAAAATATTATTATTATCATTTATGAATATATTTTATTATTCGAAGGGAATTTGGTCATTTACAACTTTCAAAATAACTTTCATAAATATTTTACCAAACAATCAATACCTTTTCAAACTCTTTTCACAACTTTTTTTACCAAACAATCATTCAAAAGTCAATGAAATCAAAAACTCATTTACCCACCTTTTATCTCCTTCACCTCCTTCTCCTTTTGGAGACATGAGTTCCCAAACAAGCACTTATACTTTCAAACCAAGTTTGACTTGTATCGTCTAGTGTTTGGTTGTGAGAGGAGTGAGGGCCGTTTTGAGTGTTGGAATTTTAGCCTTTGGGTGCGCCAATCACAGGCTTCAAATGATCTTCGAAGCTCCCGTGTGACTTTCAAATACTACAGGGAGGAATAAAGTATGTAAAAGCCTTTACTACTTCATATAGCCTCTTAATGATTATTCATTATGTGGGCTAAGTGTTGTTGCATTCCCGAGACTTTGGAAAGTGACTCAAAGCTTAACAAAGTGATCAAAAGTTCAGAGGACATGATCACCGTTTTGGTTGCAAGCAACTTTTATTCGTCACAATAGAACATTGTCTGATAATCCAAATCTTATGAAGTTACGTTTGAGAACATGTCTTTGGGCACACACTTTAGGGACGAGTCTTCAAACGCGAGCTTCAAGCACGAATATTTGTGTGTACAGTTCGTGTACGACTCTTTTAGGGCACACTTCAGGCATGAGTCTTTGGGTGTCCGATTTGGTAGCAATCTTTCGGATTACCAGTATTGTCCAATTAATTGGTTGTTGCGACCGAGTAGTCCCCGACAATCATTGGTCACGAAGAGAGCCTTATTGGTTGCGATTGACTATCGTCTGGACTCGAAAAGTGGCCTTTTCTTGCGCAAGTTTCTTAGTCACATAACAATCTTCATGTATGCCATTAGAGACTTGTAATTCTAGATAAAAGCTTGAAATGAAGCTTTGAAGAAGGAGCTGAGGTGGGCTATTTCGGAGTTATCATTCATGGTTCCAATTTATGATTTTTGTTTTTTGTTTTTTGTTTGTTACGTAGCACCAACCATATATGGGTCCAAACTCAAAATTCTTTCCATATCAGATCAAGCAATGGTCTACAAAGCTCCAAACTCATTAAAATCTCATATTTAGTTCTATATCCATAAAAATTGTAAAATTATTTTTCACACAAATAAAAAATATCAAAGTCATAATTATTTCACGTATTTTATGAATTTCAATTTATTAAAAATACATATAATGTCATGTTATATACCTTAACAGTTATTTTGACAATGATTAATAGAATTAAGTCATTTGGTTCACTCTCATATAGTACTAGTACTAGATTTGTCAATTTTAGGTATTGACCAATTTGGTTCCCATTTAGATGTACATAAATTATTTAGATGTTTTGTCCTATATAATTAGTACCATTATCTATGTCAATTTTGACAATAATGATTCATTATTAAATGTTTTACGAGATTGTCATTTTAGTCGTAAAATAAATATACTCTGTGAAAAGGAAGTTGTCAATTAAACTAGCTTGATGAACGCTCATTTCTTATGAATGTTCATTTTTATTATTGGTTTGACGTCTAATCTATTGATGGCTAAAATTAAATACTTCTTGAGGGTTAAAGTGTTAGAGAACCCAAAATCAATAAAACAAGTATATATATATATTGTATGCATAGATGTGAGAGTATTGTAATGACATCCCCACTTTGAATATTTTGGATGTTCTTTCATTTGATTACTTGGACTTGAATATTTTGGGTCTATATGCCATGAAATAGCACCCCGCAAAAGCAAAACTCTAGATATACTTATATAATAAGAATATCCACTATAGTGAATCAGGGATGTGTGTATATGTGAATTCTATAGAGAACTAGAGTCTAGTTGAGTAAAAAACACAAATAGATTTTCAAAATTTGAAAGAAAAAAAAAACGGATCAACATGTGTCAAAACAAATGAGTGGAGGATGGAAGCACGCAAACAAGCTTAGCGGGAGATGTGCAGAGGAATTGTGTTGAATTATTGTTGTCATAACGGAATGGTTGTCGCGCAAGAAAGGAGAACATGCACACGAACGAGGTACGAAAGACTCGTGTTGAGTTGTTGTTGCGACAATGAAATGGTTGTCGCGGCTATAACGAGGACGGATGATCGGATGAGCTTCCTATATGTGGCCAAGTATAGAGAGAAAATCTAACTTTTTTTGATGATTTGACTTTATTTTATTGGGTGTGCAGCTAATTCTGTAGACCTATAAGTGTGCCCAAACAAGATCTAAAAAACTTCAGATTATCTTTGAAGTCTCCCTCAGTATGAGGTGGATTGTTCGAGTTTAAAAGAAATATAAATAATAATAACTTTATCCGCGCGATCTCAACCGTTGCTTTTCACATATAGTGTTAACAAGTGTAGGGCTGAGAATCTGTCATCTGGCCAAACCCATTATCCAAATCCTTTTTACCGCTAATATATTTCATTCCTGTAATGTATTTATTGAGAGACCCTCAATTCAAAATGGCGTGCCGTTACGAAACTACCCGACCTTCCCTCCCATTTCCCACTTCCTACTGTTCTAGTTCTTACAAACCTAGGGTTTCACTGATTCGCTTCCATTTCCAAGAATCAATCACCGAGATTCATTCAATTTCACGTTCTGCTACTCTGATTCTGGTTCTCAACATGAGCCCTAACGCTTCGAATCCTACCGATGACCTATCGTCACCGCACGATCACCTCCCCATGCTCAAAGACTCCATCACTGTGTTCTTCGCTCAGCGCAGCCGAGGCGCAACAGATTTTTCCGATATCGGCAATCTATTGCTCCGAAACATGCCGAAATCACCCGAAACGCCGCTCGAAGTTGCGTGGTTTTACTCAGCAATGAGATTCCACACCGCCGCTCAAGAACCTTCCAAGAGGCTTGCGGCAACCAGGGATACGTTTCAGGTTCTGCTTTCCCTGTCTTCTTCTTTCAGCTTGCTGAAAAAGATTGCTGTTATTTCTCCGGTGGTCTATGAATTGTGCCATTTGGCGCGGGAGAGGAAGGATTTGAAGGATGACATTGCGGATTTTTTGGAGAGAGGAGTTGTTAATCACATTGGCTTTTGCTTGCAAGCGAGGCCCAATGGAGATGGAGAGAATGAGAGCTTGAGTTCGTTTTTCTTGGATTTGTTGCGAGTGTGGGCAGTGAACAGGCCCGGGGAGGAGTTGAGCTTGTTTTTTCCTATGGTCAGTGACCCTGCTCGTGCAGGGATTGGTCTGAAATGTGAGGTTGGGTATGTAGCAGGGCTTGTTATGGTGGAGGCGTTATTTTTGCTGATGTGCTTGAAGTCTGGTTCTGGGACATCGAGAGAGGATATGCATGTTTTGGCGGTTAAGACACTTACTGACTTTCAGAGTTTACACTGTCTTGGTGAGAATTGTTCTTGCTTATACTTTGAATTTTAGATTCTTTTGTCAAAGTTTTTGGTGAGAATTGTTCTTGCTTATACTTTGAATTTTAGATTCTTTCATGTTTTAGTTTGTCAATAGAGTGAAGCATTTGTTTCGGTGTTGTTACTTTAAAGTAATTCTGTTATCCTTACTGAACAATTTCTTGGAATACATTTTGGATGGCATTTTCACAGAATTTGTGAGAAATAGCTTGTTTGTTGTGGCTGTATTTTTTTACCTGGACCATTTCATGACGTATTGATCCTCACATGTTGTATTGGATATGATGAACTCACTGAATTCACTCATGCATGTTAGGATTCTAATATAAATGTTAAATTTGTTACTGTGTATGCTCTGGAGTCATTCCATGACAGCATTTTTTTATGAGCATTTTCCTTTCCTGCCTTAGTTTCCTTGTTCATTTGAAATCAAGCTCATTACGAACAATAGTGCTTTTCATAGTTCTAATTTACATCTGTCCAACATGGGGCTGTTGATTTTTGTGCTTGAGAGTGTTTTTTTTTTCACCCCCAATTTGGAAAAATATAGCCCTCTTAGCTTCTTATTAAATGATTGTTTGCTCTTCTTTTCTCCAGTTTGTTCTAATGTTTATCATCCTGACTTATTGTTGCTGCATACCAGATGCTCTTCTTAAAATGCTTTCGGAGGCAGTTTTGCCGGTCACCTTTCTATTGGTTAGTGGGTTTACTTACTGCATTACCTTTTCTGTTCATGCTGTAGATTTAGAAGATGATAGCAGGAGGGAATTAAAAAAATTCCCATCCAGAAAAGTGTATGAGCATTGGAAGTGTGCACATGTTTATATCTTTTAGAAGTAAATTGTGGATAAAGTAGAGAACATACTCAGATGATGTAAATAAGGGGTAGACACACGTTGAGAGCTTTATGTTTCCTCTGGAACCTTCATGCAATAAATGAACCTCATTTTTAAAGTCAGAGCCAATACATTTATTGGTATCATACTGATGTATATTCCAAATATAATAACAACTATAAGATGGTACTTTATTTTTTCGGATCAGTCTTAAGATACTTAACCATCCCATTTTTCCTTGGGGCAGCCTCAATTTGAGATAGGCCCAGGGATTTAAGCCTCGGAAAATCATTACTCTACACAGTAGTTACTTAATTACCTGTCTTGATTTTGTCATCAAGATTGCAATGTATTGTGACTCTTTCACAACTTAAATACGCACATTGCCAACTTCAAGAAGTGACATGAGGCTTTTTGAGGTTGGGTGTTAACCTTGCTGAACATCTTGGGAAGTCCAACTGCAGTTGATCTTCCTTTCTGTATTTCTATGTGTTTATTTGCATATTCTAGTTTGTGAAAACTCTTGAGCTCTTTTCACTGAATGAGTACATGAAAAGTACAGTTGATATTGAGATTTCACCACTTCAATATTATATCGTTATTAGAATTTTGCCTTGTTTCAGAGTGCTGAGGAGGAAGTTCTTCTTCGAGAAGTTTTATATGATGCAGTGGCGAGAGTGGAGTACTCCTTTCTCAGACCTCAAAATGGTGCTCAACTACTTCCCAAGCGCCTGAAACATCTTACTATGAGTTGGTTGTTTGTTGCTAATGAGACCATGGTATCCATATGGTATGAGAAAATGACTCTTGCAAGTTAGTTGCAGAAGCTTTTTTACTAAAATATCTTCTCTGATTGAAATCTCATAATTGGGGTTGCTACAGGAGAAACATCGACAAGACTAAACTCTTTTCGTATCTAGATGCGTTCAGGTCATCATGTCTGACCTCTTGTTTGATCAACTGGGTCTTGAAACAGTCAAAAATGAGTTTGCCAACTGAATCCTCTACAACTCCTTCGTCTATCATCAGTGAGTTGCTTTGACAATCTGACTTCAATATTTTCAGCATTATATTACTTGCAAATTTTGAGCCTCCATTGCAATGGTCTGTTTAGATGGTTATTATCACTATTGAACAATGTGGAGAGGCTGCTCTCTTATCATCATAGAGGTAACTCTGACAGAATACTGTAACCTGTCTTTTTGCGGGGATGATGACAGCACCCTCTTGCTATGTATTCCATTGTTATACACAGCTAACGACATTGGGAAGCCACCATGTAATATACCCATACTTTTAAATTGTTTATCATGGTTTTCTCCTTAATTTATTCACATCATCTGACTTCCAGATTTCATGCGAATGGTTGAAACTCAAGGGGTAGCATTATTTGACAAGGAAGATTGGGAGAATCCCTGCTACAGTTTCTTCCAAAACTCGAACAAGAAGACAAAGGAAGATAATGTTGGCGATGAGGATATGGTTGATTCTGTGGATAACGCACCATCGGCAATTCCTGAGACAATGAATCCTACAACTGACGAGACAAGAAAACGAAAGGAAGGCATACATGTTGAAGGAGAAGCAGAACTTAAATTCGCCAAGCATGGCTTGCACGAGGCTTTAAGGAGACAAAACCCTTCACTTTGGAGTCGCGATGATGCTTTGAGTAGTGGGAGTGAGGTGGATAACTCAGTTACTGATGAGGATGCCGAAGATATGGAACAATAAGGTAAAGATTCACACACTAGCGCTTGACAATCTAACCTTTTTTGTTCGTTATTTTTTGGTAAATCTGTCATGGAAGCACACCCTTGAGTTAGCGGGGTCTACAGAAGGCATATTTTGTCGTTGTGGTCCGGCATTCAAACTTTTGACTGTAGTATTGTATCCTCGCCTCGAAATTGTAGAAACAGTCTGATCCTAGTAATCTGGTAATTGTAGAAACAGTCTAAACTGTATTCAGATCCTCCATAGTCTAGACCTATGAACTCAGTGAAAATCGGCTTCACTACTGATACAGATGTGTTCTAATTCACTCGGCTTCACTACTGATGCATATGTGATCTAATTTTGTCTAAAGGATCTGCTTAGAATTCATAATTGCCAGTAGAATCTTCCACTTCATACCAATTCAATCATTTTATTAGCACTTGAGCACTCATCATTTAACGTATCTGATAGTTCATAGTTGTATTGTTATTTATGTTGAATTATTATTATTATTTTTTTATTATTATTATTCTGTATGTGAGTTTAAATTTAATTATATTTGTTTGTCTGGCAACACATTTGAAAGTGTGAACATTATATGGTCACGTGTAACACGTGGGGTTGGCTCCGATGTGAGATTGATTGGGCAGCTGAGCTCCCATGAAATAGCGTGAAACTGAGCATTCATGGCATTATGTTGTGATGGCGCGTTGCTTAAAGGCGCGTGATGACTTTTGTGCCACTTAAGCTTCAAATTGACAGGTCAGCATTTACTATTCAGAATTATTGCTTTGTGTTGTGTGGTACCCTCCATAGATTTTTGTAGAGAACAGAGAATTAAGAATCAAATTTCATGGGTCGACCCATATTGAGAGGTTGACCCGGAAAGACTTGTAGGGAAATAGTGATGCAGCTGTTGTGAGAAGCAGTACCATAGAAACTGCTCGTCGACATCGCTTTTCGCCAAAACAAACTTTTGTCTGAAGATCTACATCCAATTTGACGTGGCACCTCTGTGGCTAAAGCCAATTAAAGATTTTTTAGACAAATCAGGATCCGATGTTAAAATTTTGACTCATGGGAGTGAAATAGTACTCCCTCCGTCTCAAAATGAGTGTCATTCTTTTTATTTTAAGAAAAATAAAGAGAAGTTAGTTATTATGTTATGTTTACTATCCTTATGATTATGTGGTGAGAGTAACTACTAGCTTTTTATAAGGGTATTATTGATAATTCATACATAACTAACTTACTAGAATAGAAAACAAGACACTCATTTTATTACGGAGGGAATATTTTTTTTATGGGAAAAGCCAATTTTATGAAGATAATTAAACACGCAACAACCCAGACGGGAACTCTGGAGTGCTCCATGAATACTGGCCAGACCTAGAACTAGAAGCTCGAGCTATAGAATGAGCTACTACATTCACTGACTTAGGTACAAAAGAGTATTTAACACTCTCAAATAACGAGGCTAACGACTTACAATCCGCTAAAACCATCCCATAAACATTTGGCATTTCGAATCCTTACGTGAGATCTGAAACAACACTTTGAGCATCACTACACACTGTGATCATGCTCCATCCTCTTTGTGAAGCCTAATTCAACGCCTCCCAAATAGCCATCCCTTCCACCATTCTCACCGACTCGGGCTTTTCGGTCCATCTTCGATACCCACCGCCCAATCTCATACCATCTGGACCTTCCGCCCACCACCCCCTTCCGTACCCGAGTCCCTCGAAGAGAGCCTCATCCATCCTGATAACCACCGACCTCGGTTATGTCCCCCCAACTCCAGAACGCCGACCCATCACCCCTCCTCTACTCCGACCAGCCGCCACACTTGGGTCCGCATTAACCGCCTCCTCCCAACCCAATTTTGTGCCTTCAATCATTCTCCAAACTTTCTCCAATGTCATGTTTTGATTCTCCCAAACAGCAAGGTTCCGTTTACGCCATAAACCCCACCCAATATACATGCAAAGAGCCAATTTTGATGACGATACCTGGGATTGTAGAGTTTTAAACCACTCTCACACCGACAAAGTCCTTATCGTTGGTAAGCCCGATCCCACCTTCCTCCATAATTGACTCGATTTCAGACACCCCATAAGAGCATGCTCTAAGGTCTCATCTCCATTATTGCACAATGGACAATTCCGTTCAATACTCGCTCTCTTCTCATTTAATCGTGCGTTAACCGGTAAGCAATTCGAGAGCACCTGCCACCAAAAGATTTTGACCTTAGGTTGGACCCGAGTTTCCCACACGCCTCTCCACACCGCTCGACAATCTTCATCAACTAATTCCGGCTTCAATTCCTTATAAACGCTTCGAACCGAGTAAATACCATCATTTTCCAACTCCCAATAAATAGTGTCACTCACATCACCATAACTAAGCGGAATGTCACTAATTATCGAACATGCCTCTTCCCCGAATAAGTTTATCAACTTATCCTCATCCCACCTCCGCTCGCTTGCCATAAACAGATCTGCCACCAGTCTCGGTGACCCAGTCTCGACTCCGCCATCCAGCTGTCCGGCTTCACTGGACAGCTCGTCCCTGTGCAGTCCACCATCAACTCCGGACCATCTATCCTTATAAATACGGGCCTCTCGACCATCCCCAATCCGCACCTTGTACGGGAACGAAGAATCTCCTAAGCCTCCATAAAAGACCTCCACAGATAACTCGGATTCGCCCCTAGCTTAGCATCCAAAAAATTGCCAGACGGGTAATACCGCCCCCTCATCACCCTTGCAAACAACGAGTTAGGAGCTAATATAAGACGTCATCCTTGTTTACCTAAGAGTGCAACATTAAATTCCTTAACACTTCGAAACCCTAAACCTCCCTCTTGCTTACTCCGACTTAACCTATCCCAACACTTCCAATGCAAAGCTCTCCGGCCTCGACAATTCGACCCCCACCAATAAGCATTCCAAAGTCTCTCAAGAGTATCCAAAATACCTTTCAGCAACAAGTACACGCTCATTAGATAGGTGGGCAAAGCTTGCGCCACGGATTTCAAAAGGACCTCCTTACCCGCCCCGGATAACATCTTCTGGCTCCATCCCTCTATATGGTTTCAGGCTTTATCTAACACCTCATTAAACACCTCACATTTCCTCTGCCCCACCCCAATCAACACCCCCAAATAGGAGTCAAACCCATTCGCCTCCTCAACTCCCAACTGAGCAATCACCGCGTCTCGAATCTCCTTCTTCGTTGATGGGC